>JAGVSP010001871.1:0-99537 GCA_022494985.1 Micrasema minimum
ACCACGCATTCACCTGAGAGATCGCATTTCAACTGCATTCAATCTACTTTCGTCCTTCGATTATTCAATTATTATTTCGTCATTAATGTAGTTGAGGAAATAAATTAAACTAACTTAACGCCGGAAACTCTTCT
Source organism: Micrasema minimum (assembly GCA_022494985.1). Classification (NCBI taxonomy): domain Eukaryota; kingdom Metazoa; phylum Arthropoda; class Insecta; order Trichoptera; family Brachycentridae; genus Micrasema; species Micrasema minimum. The sequence continues at coordinate 135 of JAGVSP010001871.1, forward strand.
AGGTTGATCGGAAGACTTTTGATTTTTGTGACTTTGTGACTTTGTGATCTTTGTGACTTTTGTGATCTTTGTGACTTCCGTGGTTTTCTTGTCTTCTTAGGAAGATACGGAGAAGTTCCTTTTGGTCCACATCAGATGTATCACTACTATAACTAAGTAAAAGCAAGTTGAAAGCCATAAATATACCCTCTTAAAGTAAATATATGCCTTGTACATTATAAGAATGGCAAATAATGCAATTTGCACCGAAAAAAGATTCCGATAGAATCAATGAGGTGGATGTTTGAAGATTATAAAATCCTGTGTGTTGCAATTTGGCATCTCAACAGAGACGAGAAGTTTGGAAGGGAATATGGATATCTAGGCGTTTACAGGGCTTATGACCTGTCGTTGGCTGTTTTACAGCATTCTCCATTTTGCCTAGTATTTAATATCTATATCTGCCAATTATCAGAACTGGTATATGGGAATACAGTAAAATGGCGCGACGCTTCACATGTGAAAACCTCTGTCATCCATTGAGAAAATTGCTAATATAAGTATTTTGGCAGAAACCTTTATGATTGCAGGTGAGATTCTTACCGAATTATATACCTACCAGGAAACGCCTGAAGATGACTTTTCAATTCGTTATCCTTATTGCTTTTACCAGCCAATTTTTATATTAAACATTTTGAGTGTGTCCAAATACTTGTAGACAAAAACTGGATTTCACTCATTACAGGCTAACAATTTGACTTACTGCTTTCTTCGTTTTGACGGCTGTGTAATGTGTAGGTAGGTTACATGTACATATTAGCTGGTGTCTACTATTATAGCTACCTATTATTGTAGGCTTTACCGCGTTACCTTCCCCGGGGACTTGTAGTGGTTTCTGGGCGAAATCTGACTAAATCAAGACTTTGTAAACCTGTATTCATTACGAGGAATCTAGATTAGGTGCTTATAGGTTTATAGGTATATACACTAGGAATACGTACGTAAATAATTGGCTTGATTGAAAACAATTGACTAGGAAAACAATCAAAAATGGATTGCATGTATTACCTACTAACGAAAAGTACATAATATGTAGTGAATAATAAACTGTACTAACTCAAAAAGTCAACTTTCGCAAAAATGGTATTTTATTTCGGTAATGTTTTATTGAACTGTTTTTTTTTATTATTATTTAATATCTCGACACAGGAAAGAGGCATGTTTCTTGGGCTGAAATGTGACAGATGGACAATAACGTGTTATTCTAAGTTCATTTTCGACGAATTAGGACTTGGAGAAATATAGTATTCATGGGGTAATATGATAAAAATAAGTATTATCATCATCATCATCATACCATATCCGCTCCCTATGTGGAGTATATGGATTCCACAAACTCTTCCAGAGTCTCTCTCGGTAAATTCAAGCCATCTTTAGTAAATAGTTAGGATAAAATATGTGTTGTAATCCTGGCCCAATTTTTCAAAACTACTAAACTTATTCGTAAAATCATTAACCCCAATTACTGATATCACTGCAAGACGAATTGGGGTTCAGTACCTCACCTACGTATAGATTTAGTATCATTTCTTAAATAATCGTATCTGTCAACAGTGGACGTTTATGATATACCGTAATTATAAGTAGGTAGGTATAAGCTGAATAAAAAACGGTCATTTTTAAATGAAAAGTCCTTCTCTTGAGATTCTGCAGTAATAACGCCCGCCTGGCGCATATTAAGGACGTTTATGACGTAATAATTTATTCGTGTTATTATAACATAATTTACATACATATACTTACAGCTGAAGCCAGCCTGGTTTTGTGAAGATTACTCTCGGCTGATGGCTGTTGGTTGTTGGCTGTTGGCACTGCATTCTGTATTTCTGTGTTATGTTACCAACTTGTTACTTTATCATCTCTTCTTATCGTTTCTCGACTCGTAAAAACTTGCCCCCTCGTTTGGCGAATGGTTTTGATCCAAAATCCAAACCAACCAGTTTGAATCACGCAAAAACTTTTGCGTTTTTGGCAACAACTGCCAGCGAATTTATCTCCAAAATGGAAACATGAAACAAGCTGATTATATTAACTCGGCTCTAGTTTTTCACATTTTTTGCTCGGAAGAAAACAACTATAAATAAAATAGAATAGGGATACACAACAAAACCGTTTATTTTCTTTCATTTATAGTCATTTTATAGCTAATGAATCAGATACACTGAATTGTTTTATTGTAAAAAATAAAAGTATTACTGTTATTATAATTATTATGGATAATTTAGCGCCATTTTCGTATAAATATACCTCAAGGGCGCTTCAAATATTGAATTTAACGGCTCGGGAAATTTTAAGTGAGTGAAAACTCAATTTCTGAGTAGAAATACCATTATCAAAATTAATAAAAAGATTTAGAGAACATATGGGTCTTAAGTTTATTTCTAACATCACTTCACTCTCACAGTTGCGCACTTCTGGGAGGAGAGCATTCCAAGCCACAAGGCCCGCAACCGCAAAAGCGCGCTCTCCAAATTATATATCTGCACAAAAAAAACTAGAAAATCCTCGTGTGTTTTTATGATGGTAGGTACTTAAATTTCAGATTGAAAATATAGAAGGATATCTTTTCATAGTTTGATTTTTAGAACTACATGCCCCAAATCTTGATTGTTTGTTACGTGAAGCCAAGATTATTAGTCTTACGCTTCAGCGCCAGTCTAATATATCACATATTAAATGTTTTAATGCGAAAAATCACATTTCTAATAAATATTTTATGTTGATATAGAACCTGTGCTATCCATTTCACGGGACGGAAATCCATATAGCGAACCAATAAGGGAAATTAAAAACAGGTAAGTGTACCTATGTTGATAGCCAGTACGGAACACCAAAATTTTACCAAATCTACCAACTCGATAATCATTCAACGTCTCTTTCTATGCAATACGATTAAATACGGCAGAAAAGAGACAAACGATTTCTCTGAAATCCATGGCTCGAAATTTAACTGTCACATACATGTCACATGTTTAAAAATAATTTGACAGCACTGCATACAAATTGATATGGAGGCCAATGCCGTCAAATTGTACGATATTAATTAATTGTACGATATTAATCAGTTACCTAATTCCTTTGTAACTAACTAACCATTACGCCATTTCCCCGTAGGGGTAGGCAGAAAGCCCCACCCTTTCCCTAGACTGCTTTAAAGACTTGAGTATTTTTTCAGTCCCGCCAATTCTACCGATTTTTTCAACAAGCTAAACCGCGATTTTAAGATTGTTAGTGTGATTTTTTATTTTATTATTTTATTTATTTGGGATATCAACAGTAAATACAGGTTATAAAACATAGACAAAACAGTAAGATAATAAACCAATAACAGATATCCACAAGTATACAGGAATAAGTATAACAAACAAGAAAAAGGTGTAATTGTGTATGTGTGAGTGGTGGTGTGAATGAGAGAGGAGTGTGTGGTGGTGTATATAATGTATGTTATAGTGGGTGAGAATGAGAGAGGAGTGTGTGATGGATGATTATAAGTATGTAATAGTGGATGAGAATGAAAATGTGTATAAAAACGAAAAATAAAAATAGCTCTAATTGGAACCTATTAATTGTTTTGCAGCTTGTAATTTGAATCTTGTTTTATTGCATATAAATGGGTCGATTGTATTGAAGTCGATAAAAATACGGATGAATTTACGTTATGTAGGTACACGGACAAATGCTTTCATTGCCCCTACCACTGTCTCGGCTCATGTATTATAATTGTCATTGTTTCCATCACCCAAACCAACCAGAGTCGGCCCAAATTGACAGCAGTAGGGTATGTTAGTTTCTACCCCGATAATTATTTATTATTTATTACTACCACCCGTGTGGAGACCGGTATCCCGCCTCGCCAGGCCCCCCATCCCAGACATCCACCCGTGCATCCGTGGTCAGGGTCTCAATGCAGGGGAGATTAGAGAAAAGAGGGGAGGGGACAGAACGCATGTGTGCATCTCACACTGGCAGACACTATTTCATAAGTCCCCTGCCGTGCCGTACCTTATCACAATACCTATCCAAAGACCATCCTATCCTTACAAAAGACGGGGTAGGCAGAGAGGATAGAACGCCATACCACTCTGTCCTGACATACCTACCTCCTTTGCTTCCTCTACATTCATACATCTTCTCATGCGCATACGCCGTTATGCAATTCCTTTGTCGTTATGACTAATTATTTTAACGTCAGATATCTCAGTTTATTTTCCCTCCATATTATTATTATTGTACAACCGCCTTGGGTACGCCTTTTTTTCATTAAAATTCAAAGCAATCATATAAAGTCGTTGAAGAATTTTAATTCTACCTTATCGAGTAGAACCTAATGACTCGCCCTCAGTCGTTCGGAAAAAATCGGAATTCCCGACGTTTCGCTGCGTTCTCACGTCCCGCCTTCGGAAGCGTCTCTCGACACGTAGGTACCTACAAGCGACGTGTGCACGCGGCTGGAATGGGTAATCAGCCGAGCTGGAGGACGCTCGACCGCGGCTGGTAACCCGGAGCTAGGGGAGAGATGACCCATTTGTACGGGAATCACGGGAGAGATGGCCATTTTTAGGGAAGATCGGATTAACGGACGCAAAAAGAAAAGATCTAATGTAAATAGGTATAGATCGACGCCTCCTACGTATAATATCGTAACCCACAAAATGCGATTTTACAGGAGGAGCATTTGAAAATATTTTCGTTCATATGCATTGGTTGTAGATACGACAAATAATTACGCCCCAAAAAAGCCCTTATTATTGGCAAAATAATTTTTTTGGTTTTGTCGAATTAAAGATATGGTTAAATACAGACGAAATCCACCAAAAACTCAAAATCGACGATTTGTGGGTTACGATATTATACGTAGGAGGCGTCGAGATAGCAAGTGGGGTTTCACATAGTAAGTAGGTACCTATCCATTTGAAACCGTGGACTAGCGCTGAAGCGTAAGATTGATAATCTTTCGTGTTTTAAATATGATGAAAATACACTCCACTTGGTGCACCAATGCAGTGCCCTCTGCACCACTACGTGCGAATAAGGGATTGCGCAATATTTGTTATTAATGTTATGAACATTAGAAAATAGAAGAATATTAAATGATTTGCTCTTTATGTTTAAAGTATTAAAATCTATGTTTGATTGTTGTCAACTAACAAATTTAATTCGTATACGAGTGCCTGGTCGAGTTACCCGTAGTAATGCACTATTTTACTGTAGCCAATCATCGACCAAATACAGTGCTAACTCACCGATACGAAGAATGCACGCACTGGCTAACAAGTATACTAACAATATTGATGTTTTTAACACAAATCTAGTGCATTTTAGGGAACAGTGTCTGGATGCCATCTCTGGCGGTAACGAATAGCTACCTACTGTGCAATCATTTAAAAATGTCTATGTAAAAGCCCTTTGGGCGTAAAAACAATAAAATAAAAATAAAAATAAAATAAATAAAATAATGTCTTCAAAGTACCTAATGCTAATCCTATTTTTAGCGTGTGAAATAATTATGTTTATTTTTTGATCCACTATAATTATTCCGTGCTTAATTATCTATTTACCTATGTCCGCCTCGTAGCATGGTGGTGCGCATTTGGCTACCGTGCATGAGGTCGCGGGTTCGATTCCCGTAGAGGGTCAACATGAAATATTTATAAACATGTGATTATCATATTAATATTTCATGTGTGATACCTTGGACTGGTTCCGAAGCGTAATACTGACCATCTTACCTTCATTTAATACAATTATCAAGATACAGTGCACTCGGTGTACCAATGCAGTGCCCTATGCATCATTGGGGTGCGGATAAGGGAAAAGTAGTAGTGGTAGTTGTAGGTAAGAACGTAAATAATTATTAGGAATCCTACGCTGGTGAAAAAATTTACCCTTCTGAGATGTCAAGTTTTGCAATAAAAACGACGACGTTTGTAGTCTGTGATGTAGTTTATTAGGGAAGCAAATTAACTGATATTATTATAGTGATTCCTCTAAGGAAGGAACATGTATTTTGTTTGGAACGCACGAAGGGCTAATTAGGCACGAGAAAATGGCCACACTCACTATCGCGCACAAACCGCACGGTGTAATTTTGAACATGCGTGACTTTGGCAACACTCAGGCGCTAGGCGCTGTGTTAACTCCACAACACAACACGTGTAATTAGCGCGTGAAATACGCGTAACTTGTCTTCACTTGATCGCAGCAAGAACGAAATGGTTGACTTACTTAGAAGTTATAAGTAGTCAATAAAAAACATGTGATTTAATTATTTAAATTATACGGGAACGTAAGGAAAAAAGTAGGAAAAAGGCAGATTTTGAAAGAACTGGAAACTATGAATGGGACAGGAAGATCGTGTTTTGTTATGTTGAATTCGAAGAAAGATAATATTAACCGTTATTTAAGACAAACATAAAGATTTTATACAACATTTTGGGCGTGTTCAAATACTTGTGCACAAATCTGGATTTATCCCAGGACGGTAGTAGGTATACATTTCATTTTATATCCCTGTTGTGGATATTCGTTACCTGTTGCTCGATCACAGATCACTACCGACTCGGTAATAAGCGACGTGATAACGATTTCTTACCCATGGATGTTTAACGTTTTCGCGATCACAATGGAACACGCGTTAAAAGTTATCGATCGGGATTATTAACCGAGCGCTTCTAGTCGCGAGCTATTTCCGAGATATATCTTATTCGCACATATATCTTCATTCAATCTTTCTCGAGTGCCGTATTGCATTTAGCCGGTTTTCGGAAAGCCAAATATTGAGAAAAGCAGTCGACATAATAAAAAATCCGACAAGCGCGATGATTTGACGTTTGACGTACGTCCGCGATATTGCGTGCATCGGCTCCGCTCGGCTCAGATCGGCAATTCTCGGCTCGAACGAATGTCAATGTGATCGGTCAAATCGTTAGCGTTAGCACGTGGTTAGCACGTTTTTAACTACGTCGATAGTTATCTGTGATTGAGCTATTGGTGTAGAGATTCGCTAATAAGCAAAATGGGGAATGTTGTAGTAAACAAAGTGGCCACTTAACCCAGCCAATGACAGGTCATAAGCCCTGTAAACGCTCGAATATCCATATTCCTGAATTTGAAAGAATTCTACCTCATCTCTGCAGGGATATAAAATGAAATACAAAGATTTTACTTCATTTTCTCTGAAATTATTTATTCAATTGCCTTTGTTCTTCAATTTATCTTCCCTCTTTTTCTAGGTAATGGCTGTTTCATTCGTTCAATAGACTTTTTTATTTATTGAAAATTTTACATTGTAAGACATAAGATTATATTATGGAAAAAACACGTACTACTTAACAATATATTTAGAGCTCAATGCTAATTATAATTATAATTAGCATTGAGTATTTTTCTGTAATTTTGTTACGATAAAAAATGTTACGATAGGTATTAAGCAAGAACTCAAATTAATGTTTTTTTTCTCTCTTTTTCTATAACACAATAAAAAATTAATACCATATCCAACAATGAAGACCACGTTTATTCGTTAGAAATGCTGATTTGAAACCTTTATTACCGATCGAGTGTTATAACTGTTAGCTTCAATATACCGATTAGTTATTGTAAAAGATATGGGTATACGTATACATATTACGAAATATACATTGTAATTTACTACCTGCATTTTTTTATTTATATCTTCTCTATTAGTGTAAATAAACTGCAGAGGATGCATTAGGAATGTTCTGGTGCCCTTTTTACGGATGACTAATGGTTTACTAGAATTATTTTTAATTAATAAGATATCCATAAGATACATGTTAATAACAGGAGTTGGGTACGTCCCATAGAGGGTTTTCGGGTACAAGATAGTAAGTTCACAAATCTACCTGCCTCAGTCTAGATCTAGGGCTACCAATTAGCAGCGATTACATAAACGGTTTTAATTTTTTTAATTATTATAGATATTAATTCTTACTGAAAACATAAGAAGTAAAAATTATTGCTATTAAAAATATTTATACCTACTACCTAATTTTTTTGACATTGGACGTTCGGACATTCGGTGAATAAGAAAAAAATAGTAAATCGAGGGATTATTAAAACATTCTTTTAAATTTCGTTTAGTTTTATTAATTCTAAAACTTCACCCATTATCACGAAAATATTTTAAACAACCTAAAGGTACTACATTTTTCTTAATCCTGTGTGTTTAGAAATTTTATTCCCCTGTCTAATAAAAAATGATAAAAGGATATCGAAAAAACCTTGTCGGTTTAAGTATTGAGCGTCGATATACCGAACGTTTTCTTTAAAAACAATGACTTTTTTCATAAATATATGCAACAAGAGGTTCAAAAAATATAAGATTAGAAAAGAAAAGAAAAACTATGTCACAGAATTGTCTCATGTATAAGGGCATCAAAATGTATGAGGAGATACCAGACGAATTGAACCGGGTTGTGGTCTAGTGGTAGATTCGAGGACTCCGGATTAGAATCTCTAGGTTCGATCCCACTCCAGCACAACTTGTTTCCTGCTTTCTGACACAGTTATTTCCGACTATTTGAAAGCAGTCCCAAAAACGGAAATATTTGAGTATATCACAAGAACTCAAAGGTTTTTTTTATAATTTTTTTTTTAAATAAAATAAAAATAAAAATAAATTAAATAAAAATAAAAAAAATTAACAAAATTTAAAGATATTTAAGGCTAAGTTTAAAAAAAATATATATGTGAGAAAAATTGGTGTAGATATTATATTATCATGGATAAATTAAATTAATAATAATGATAGGATAAGAATAGTTGGGAAAAAAATAAATTAAGTGTAATGTAAAATATATTAGTCCATGTAAAAAATTATATATGCCAAATTTATATGAAACGGTTACCATTTTAATAACTTATACATTTGAGCAAAAAAGTCATTAAAAAAATCCGGCTCGGAAGAAGTTTAAATCCTGTCTACCGCCTACAAACATTTCTCTCTTCCTTCTTATATCGGTGTTCCAAAACAAGCCAGACTTAGTTCTCCGTGCTCACGACCACAGCCTGCAGCCCTACGCCTACCGCCTACCTGAGCGGGAGTTATCAGCCGTTTAATCACCGACTAGGTGTTTCTGGCTCTCCTTGCCGCCACGAACTCATTCTCATTCCTTTTTTCCTTTTCTTCTCGCCAACGCAACGGACGCTGAACATGGCGCTGTGTTGTGTTTTATCCTGACAATACACTGCGATGCGATGAAACGAAATAGAGAAAAAAAAATCATAGATGTAATGCGTTTTCTTTAGAGCAGCGTTTATTAACCTTTTTCAGTCGCGGACCCCTAGGAAATCAAGCACAATTTTCAAGGACCCCCTTAGTAAAAAAAACAGCAATAAATTTTGGGACCATTTACTTTATAATAGTACCTACTACAAATACAAAATTTAAAAAATAATAAAAATACGTTAATAATTAACGCACAACAGCAACACCAACACGGTTAATAGGGTCTTATCTTAAAATTTATTCGCTAATATAAAAATATCCTGACCAGACTCTATTAATGTGAAGGTTGGTGTAGCTTTTTTGAAACTAAATTAGTAATGTTTGGGTTGATGTTACTATTAAATTGTAGTCTCAGATCGGATTCTACTTGCAATCTATTTCTGTATTTGTTTTTAGTGTAAACAAGAGCAGAGAATGCCTTTTCACATAGGTACGTGCTTGAAAAAAGCAGTAAATGTTTTAATGCTTCATCTGCTAAATCCTTATAATCTTTCTTTACAAAAACCCAAAAACTTGATAATGTGGATTCTTTAAAATAACATAAGCAACTATGCACAAAATGGGTACTTTGCAACAATAATTAGTAAGTACTTATATAAATGTTTTAATCTTTTTAGATAGTTAAGAGACGTTATTTTTAGAAATTAATATAGGTGTATGTCTGTTGGCTGTCCATAAACAAATTATTTTTTTTTAAAGTTGTCAAATGGTTCAGAGATGTGACTGCGGACCCCCATACATATATTCGCAGACCCCCAGGGGTCCGCGGACCACAGGTTAGGAAACACTGCTTTAGAGGATACTCCACTAATTTAACATTAGAGCAATGATTTTTTCACACATTTTAGATATCGACCAGACTCGTATTTGTGTCGTCAATTGTTTGAATTATTTATACTCTTTTAACAAATAAAATGGTAAAACCCATGTCATGTGTAACAGCTCGTGTCAAGATGCCCAGATCCCCCTGACTTTGTCGGGACAAGTCATCGAAAGGGTCGAGAGCTTCAAATACCTGGGAGCGTACATGACAGAAAACGGCAGAGTTCAGAAAGAACTGGGAGTGCGGCTTGGATTAGCGGGCGCCGCATTCAACGGTATGAAAGCTGTCTGGAGATCGGATATTTACTCGGTTAAAACAAAATGCCGCCTTTATAACTCCTGCATCACACCTGTTCTTCTCTATGGCTGCGAATCGTGGCACCTAACAAGGGCCCAAGACAGCAGACTTCTGAGTTTTGAGAATAGGTGTCTTAGAAGAATTTTAGGTGTGCGGTGGTTTGACTTTGTAAGGAACACAGAGGTGAGGCAACGGACACAGCAACCATTGGTATCTACTGTCATCCGGCGAAGGCGTTTCGGCTGGCTAGGCCATATACTTCGTACGCCTCCCGAGAGCGTTAACCATGCTTGCCTATTTTACAAGGCATCAGGTTCTCGGCGTACTGGTCGTCCGCTGTTGACAATTTGTCGGCAGTTTGCGTCAGAGCTGCGGGACGTGGACTTGACTTGGGAGGATGCACGGGAGCTGGCGGCCGATCGCTTGGCCTGGAGGCAGTTTGTGGATTCCATATGCTCCACATAGGGAGCGGATATGGTATAATGAATAATGAATGAACAAATAAAATATCTCACACATCAGTGAATTTTCCCGGAAATATTTTAAATGTAAACATATTTTTTAAATATCACTTTAGTTAGGTATATTATATGGTTTTGATCATCCTTTTCAAATCAACTTCACGTATTGTAATTCACCAGTTGACTGCATTAAATTACCCAAATGTACTTACATTAAATTTACTATCCGTGTGGGGGGAAATGGTGGATTTAAATTAAGGACATTAAATTAATAAGCGGCAGGCATGGCATCCATAACTTTATATTCGTCGTGGGTACGTTCTTGACAGACGACTACTACAACTACTACTACTTTCCCTTATCCGCACCCAATGGTGCACAGGGCACTGGTACACCAAGTACAGTAATTTATCTTGTTCACTGTTTTACATGAAGGCAAGATGATCAGCCTTGCGCTTCAGAGCTAGTCCAAGCAAGTAAATGTTTTATATGAAAAACACATTTATTTATTATTTAATAGTTTCCTAACATATTACAAATCTTAATTTACAGATGGAGTGTATATATAAAAATAGTTTTTATTTTTTCTACAAGGTATTATTAATAGTTGTTAAGGTAATGTTAAGACTGTACATTGTAAAATGACATAGAAAAACATTTAAATATTGATAGATGTGGTGAATTCAAGAGGAACTTGAAATCTTTTTATAAACTTTGAACATATTTATGCAAAGTACTTGAAGATTTTTTAAACCTGTAAATTGTATACGAGTATCATAATGCTGTGTAATTCTGTAATTGATGTGCAATAAAACCGTGTATGTAATTATTATGATAATATGTAAAATGATAGATATTGTCACACAGTTACCAGTTATTAAATAAATAAATATAAATATTCACAGTGTAACAAATATCGGAGTACAAGCGGGAAATCAGTGAATCTACATCATATTTGGAGTCGATTTCGTAATATAATTTTCTTAATTTGACTCATAGTTTTCGAGAAAATTGAGTAGGTACGAGCTTGATTCTTATCCCGGACAATGATACGCGTAATTCGCAGTAATTAATTATTTTATCCTGTTAAAAAGGGAGTTGCATGATAAATTTAGATACATTATTATGTACAAATTTAAAATAATTGACTGATTATTGATTTATTTTATTGGTAATTCAACAATGCTACAATCTTTTACTTTAAATTAGTACATCAGCCTTTACATTTCTAGCTTCTACATCAAATTACAGAATTACACAGAATGGTTTTTTAAAATTACACAAGGACACATAAAGTATAGGTAACTAACTAACTAACTAACCATCACGCCAATTCCCCGTAGGAGTAGGCAGAGAGGATAGAACGCCATACCACTCTGTCCTGACAGACTTTCTTTGCTTCCTCTACATTCATACATCTTCTCATGCACATACGCCGATTATTCCAACTTTTCACATGACCACTTTCAAGTGCTTGACGTACTTGGTCATGCAATGTCTCTCTCGGCCTTCCGCGGCTTCTACATCCAGGCACACTTGCATTTAAACTTCTTTTAGCCGTTCTTTCATACACATTCGCTTCACATAACCAAACCATCGTAAAAGCCCTTTCTTAAGTTTGTCGATAATGCTAAAGTATAAAATAACAAAATTACATATTAACTTATTTCAAGAAGCTAATTGCATTCAAAATCCTGCTAAATTCGATATGACAATAATAAAATATTAACATTCATTTCCGTGTTATTGAACAATCTTAACATTTAACATACGTGATAATGAGTTCGGAGTGGCAAAAAGCCATATTGTTGTTAAACGTTAGTACAGACAATTATTATAATAATACTTATTAAAGCATAACTTCTGCACATGTGCCCTTTTGCTTTTTGGGAGACAATGTATGTGGTGACATCTGGATGCAATAAGTACGAGTAGTTACCTACAAAAAGATTTTTTAAAATACCCGTGGTTCTGGGTGTCGTCGTGTCGTGGTGTCGCTGATCCGAACGGCCATTAATGTGGGGATCACGTGTTGTCCCGGAGGACAGCGGACGATGATGGCAGATCCGTATCCCCTAACCTTTTTGCCACCCTGGTAAACTGCCGACCAAACTTTTCCGTTGGATTACTCCCTTATTACTTACGAACGGATTGCACAGATGGTTTAGTGATTTTTTGTTTTATTTTTCTGCATTCACATAAAAATAATGTGTTCACGTCCATTATGTTATTTTATATTTACAATCAGCATTATTATCATCAAAGACACGTCTGGTTTTTATGATGGAAGGAAAAACCTTATTTTAGCTTAAGCCCACTTTATACGGGACAGTTTACTGTGCAGTTTCTTGTTCAGAAAACTACACAGTTTCTTGTACCGTTTTCTGACCAATAAAAACTGCGCGGTGTGAATTTTACCTTTACACGTCACAGTTTACTGTCTGTAGGCATGCGCAGAACGCGACAGTCGGACCATACAATACACAGTCGGACTGCCATAAATGTTGCCATACTAATAATCTCTATCGTCGCCTATCTTATCGATTTTTTGCAGATCTATCGATTTTGTGGAGATTTATCGAATCTACTGAAAATGTTGGAAAAATAAGGACTTATTGACTTATTGATGCATAAAATTGATACTTATTAATTAGGGTTAGTGCCGGTAATTAATGGTGCCTTAAAGTCGGTAGTATCTAATAAGTGCTTTTCAAAAGAGGCTAAATTGGCAGTGCACAATGGAGTTCTGGTACCAACCCTTATGTATGGAAGCGAAGTATGGAGTTGGAAAAATAAGGATGAAAGTAGATTGAATGCAGTTGAAATGCGATCTCTCAGGCGAATGTGTGCTAAAACTATGTATGATTGGTGCACTAATGTTGAAATTAGAGCAGAATGCAAGGCTGAGATAAGCATTATCGACAAAATTCAGAAGTCAAGAAGGGCCGAGAAAGACATGGCATGATCAAGTAAATCAAGTGCTTGAAAGCGGGCATGTAAGAAGTCGGAATAATCGACGTGCGTGCATGAGAAGATGTATGAATGTGGAGGAAGCAAGAGAAGTATAGTGGTGTGGCGTTCTATCCTCTCTGCCTACCCCTTCGGAGATAAGGCGTGATGGTTAGTTAGTTAATAATTAATCATAATTGCTTGTATTTTTGACGTTTGATTAAGTATTGATCAGATGATGGCGCTCACAGAAGCCTGTCTCTGTACGTATACGTAACTCAATTCTGATCTATCTACTAATGGGTCAGTATTCCATTAAGTATGCGATAATAGATACTTGTGACTCGCGACAGTTCAGCTTGACGGAGGCACGGATTCACATGCATTCACCACCCGCACCCACACCCTATCTGATATCCACCAAGCAACCAACCTAACGGGACTGACGTGATCCAGTTACCACACAGGGTGTCGAATAGTCAAGTGTGTTTCTATCTACATAGATACTAGATACTTGTGACTCGCGACTGTTCAGCGTGACGGAGGCACGGAGTACCTTCATACATCTACCATCCACACCCACACTCTATCTGCTATCCACCAAGCAACCATTCTACCCGGACCGACGTGATCTCGTAAGGCAGGGGTGGCTGACCTTCAGAGAGGAAAACAATATGCGTAATTATTAACATATTAGTCAAGATGTTATTAAAGGATCGCGTGAGGGCTAATAAATAACAATCACTTGATAAATATTTTTTTCCATAGAAACATTTTGACGTCCCGATGAATTGTCACTGACTTAAAATAACTCATTGGAATTACCTCAATACTTTATTATGTAATCATTCGAATTCTTTGCCCTATTCTGTAAATAAGAAAGTCTTCAATTTTGTAAAAGCACCGCAGGCGTTTTTTTCTTCAATTTAAAGATTAAACATAAGATATACCTACACATGATTAACATTATATTAAAAAATGCCTTGCGGCTCGCGATTCGACGTCCCCGACCCCTGTCCAAAGGAATGTAGGCAAGGAGGGTGGAACGCCAGGGTGAGCGCGAGGGTGGAAGGCCGGGGGTGGGATGTGAACCCTGTCTCGAGCCTTGGTCTTAATTGCGCGAGTTTATTGAAATCTTGTCTCGGCGGCTGAACGCGTGATATGAAATTCTGAACAAAATTTCGATTGAATTTTGAAGTGTGGAATGATTTAACGTGGGTTTTGGTCGTAATCCGGTGATTTTGCTGTAACTCCTGTTTCTTCTTTTGATATTTATGTGAATTTATGGAAACGTTTTTTATACTTAAGTAGGTACAACTAACATATGTGTCTCATTTTAATAACCAAAATCCAATATAAGAAAATAAATTATATTAATTTTCCCTTATCCGCAGCTAGTGGTGTACAGGGCACTGTATTGTTACAACAAGCGAATTGTATTTTAATTTATTAGGCATGATGATCAGTCTTACGCTTAAGCGCCAGTCCAAGGTGTCACATTAAATTTTGCAGAAAATTTGTTTTAATATAGGTACCTACGTATATTATATAGGTACCTACTTTCAAACCTGTATACTATCTTTATTATGATATACTTAATAGGTAACTACTTATTCGTAAAAAAAAAACAACAATATTTGGAGTAGATTTTTTTTCCTATTTGACTCTTCTCTGGTGAAAATTTAGTAGGAAGATGATTTTTTTTTTCGAGAGATTTTCTCAAATTGTTATCAAATATAATTTATTTAGTCAAATGAACACTATCCATAAATAAAACAATAGCATTTAGCGAATTTTAACAAGAATTCTTACAATTTTACTTAAGGTTTTAGGAGAAGAAAAAAAAAATTATAGCCTAGATCAAAAATCATATTACTTACACATTCGACTCCAAATATGATGTAGATTCACCAGTTTTCGGGTTGTACTACGAGTTATGTTACTCCATGTATAGAAGTGCCCAACGCACTAATTGATACGTATAAAATATAATATATTATTTAAATACCTCATTACAATGTTTTTCAGGAAGCTTTGTTAATTATTTGTAATTTGAATAATTCAGAAAGCTAAAAACTTTTTTTGAATAAACAAGTCATTATGCTCCACTAAACCGGGCACATCTTAGCTCCTTTCTGTACCCCCTCCCCTGTTCTCCCTCCGCACCCCCATTCACCTTTCCACTTCCTGTATAACTTAACTACCCCCCACCCCCTACTACATCTTATAATGCTTTTATTTCCGTTTCCATAGTTCTTTTATAATAATTTTGGAGGGAAGGGGGATGGGGGATGGGTATCCCCGCCCTGTAATAAATACGGAGAGTCTATAATAATTATCTGAAGACGTAAAAGCAGAGAACTCTCAAAATAAGAATACTTTGATATTATCAATTTAAGTATCTTGACGATGAAAGCATTTAGTAGAAATTGAATGATCGTAAAAATATATATATAAGTATTTTTAATATTCATTATTTTATTTTTTTAACATTTCTCTTTACTACTCACTACATGGTGTAACAAAACTCGTAGTACAACCCAAAAAACTGGTGAATCTACATATTTGGAGTCGAATGTGTAATGTCTTTTTAATCTGAGTTTTTTTTCCTTTTCATAAAAGCTTCATAAGATTAAGTAAAATTGCACAAATCCTTATTAAAATGTGGTTTTATGGTTTTTTTATTCATGGAAAGTATTATTTTAACTAAATAAATGGTATTTTATAACAATTAACTTCGTACCTACTCAATTTTCTCGAAAACTATGGGTCAAATAAAAAAAATTATCCTACAAAATCGACTCCAGATATGACGAAGCTTCACTGGTTTCCACTGGTCATATTTGGCACTAATAATGTTAATCCAAATATGGTTGAATTTGCCCTTGAAAGTACATGTTATATATCCAATTAATCTGTGCAAATAATTTAAAAATTCGAATTTTATTAACAAAATACTTCATGAACAAAATGCCTTTCCATATCTCACAGGACTGGTCTTAGAGCAACTACTATAACATGAGTGTCCTGACGAAGACACAAATAATATTAGCACTTTGACTTCGACTATACGGGATACCTGACTTGGAAAGACGAACGGGAACACATCGGGGCCGAAAGCTAAGCTTAGAGGCAGTTTGAGGAATCATATGCTCCACATCAGAAGCAGGTATGGAATTAATGGGTAGTATAGAATTTTACATAATATCTAGATCTAGAGATATACATATAGGTTTAATTTTTATTTTATAAAAAAAATTGTATTCTTTTTTAGTTTTAAAGCCCCTGTCGACTTGGCCAATGTTGGTGGAGATTTTGGAACTGTTCAATCGAAAATATCACTACGTACGGCAGGGAAGTAATTGGCATGAGACATTTTTGTATTCCCTCCAAATCCATAAGTCTAAAATGATTTCTAACTCCGACTTAAACTATAAAATTGCTTTAATCTTAATAGGTATGTACTTAAGTACTAAGCTGATTGCTTTTAAAAATATATTTTATACCTATTATTAGTTTACCACTTCAAAATACTTTCGGTGCGAGTATTACAATATTTTACATGAAAGTACGTATCTACCAGTGGCGGTCCGTCCACGCATGCTATGCATGCGGAGCATGCCTATAAAACTATGTACCTACTGATACAATGAAATAAATGAATAAATCAAGTATTTTAATTATGGATTTTTTACGTAATTACGAAATGTAATAGACGTAGAAAACTGAAAAACTGTGAACATTTTTTTTCATTTATAATTTTCATAATTTAAATTCTTTGAAATATACGTTTCACGGCTTTTTTATTTCTGTCAATTACTTTTTTTTTTTGTCGAGATGGGGTTCCACAATAAAGTGACCAATAATAATTAAGGTTCCATGCACAAAAAATGGAAACAGCTGTTCTAAATATTAGATATTATGTTTATCAAATAAATTAAACAGATTTAAAAATATAGGAATTGTGTTTCTTTTTTCTCCATGACCGCATGCGCTGTTTCAAAAGTCACCGACCGCCACTGGTATCTACACTTTTCTCCTTACCGAGTGTAGTAGGTCCTCGACTTTTCAATAGCCTGTATAAGTGGCTACGTATCTGTGAGTGGGTGCGAGCGAGACACCACATTCACATCCCCACTCGTTAAAAAAAGACAGCACTATCTTTCAAAACCATGTACCGGCCGACCCTTGTGCTAGTGTATAAAAAAAGAACAAAAAGCACGAAGCACGGCAACGCTTAACGAGATATAAAAATATCTTTGCTCATCCTCTTTTTACTACGTGGCGAAATTTACTTCTACATTTTAATGTTTCGTGCGAAGCGACCAACACCAATTTTATTTTATTTATTTATTTTCTTCGGGAGCAGATGGTTTATGAAGTGAAGATAATAAAAATACGTATGTGAGTATTATGTCGAAGTGGATACGCTCAAAATGGAGATATCCGAACCTGAGTAAGCACAAAAAAGATAAATAAGAGATACCTAATAAAACTAATAAAAATGAATAATCAGAAATATAATATTTGTACCTATTTCTTTAAAAACACAATACTTTCTTTTTATTTGATATCAATAAAAAGACTGGCGGTCGTTGGTTAATAGTGTGTCATTTTCAAAATTTCTCGGTCTCTACAAATTGTGGATACATAGGTATGTTTAAAATTATGTATTAATTAATAATATTTAAATACATACTTTATTGAACTTC
Source organism: Micrasema minimum (assembly GCA_022494985.1). NCBI lineage: Eukaryota > Metazoa > Arthropoda > Insecta > Trichoptera > Brachycentridae > Micrasema > Micrasema minimum. Next base: position 18,666 of record JAGVSP010001871.1, read on the forward strand.
ATAAACTAAGCATTAGACTTAAAAACTAGAAAAATAATTATTGTTACAACATAACTTACCTACTCTGGTAAAAAAGGCCATAAAAAAACTACTCAATTCGAGAAATAACTAATTCACTAAATTATGGAAACACGAGAATTTACAAAGTTGACAAAAATAACAGCACTTTTCTTCTAATGTATTTAGTTTTTTAAGATAAGAAATGCTCTTAATTACAATGTTTAATAACACAAGTCGCTCGTAAAATATTCGTTTGCACGTGGTTAAACCGTCTTGTTCATAACAGTCACAGAAATGGCGGTAATTAATTACTACAAATTTATTTTTCGAACGCATTCTATTTTCAAATCCGTCCCACAATATTATTACACAGCTTGGGGGCTACTGGACTTACACTGACAGCTAAGAGTGAGCGAGATAATAATATACTCTCAGTGCGTTGGAATGAGAGAGCACTATAAAACAAGCATTTCCCAACTCCAGTACGTGAAAGTTTGTCGAGGAGAGAGAGCACGTCGTGTCGTTCTCCCGTTAAATTCGCGCGTGTGTTAACGAAGTATCAATTTTGTGGTGGATATTCAAACTGGATAACTTGTCCGTGTGTTGCGGAGGATTGGGCATTACTCGTGTTAGTTTTTTTTATCTTTTAAAACATGTATAATTTACTTATGACGTCTGTATATTAGAGAATGTTTCTTTGTTGATGGTTTTTTGTGGTATCGTGCTGTTTATTATTTTGTTGAGTGCGGTTTCGAGTGTTTGTATGGAAATGTGGTTGCGCCGCGCCGTGCATAGCCAATTCTGCGAATGCATTTTTCTTGAATGCGTTTGTTGTGTTGTAATGCAACGTGCTAAGTGTTGTGCCCATTTTGGATTATGTTGCTGATGGGATACCTAATAAAACAAGTATCTATGCACCAATATCCCCCATTTACCAAATTTTATGTTCAGAATTGCTACAATAATGTTGCGCAAACTAGTGCATCGTTTTACTAGCTATATCAAGATTTATTTAAATTAGTTTTATAATTAAAATTGTTAAAGTGTGCACTACGTCACTGTGATAATGATTAACTCACGCTTCCGTTAACCTGTCAAAAATGGAAAGGCGTTTTTTGAAAACAGAACCAAAATTACTCGTATGTAGGTATTCTTCGCCATTATTTCTTATTGGCGGTAAGCGCTCAGCGCGCAGTTGCCGACGGTAACTTGTAAAAATACAAAATGCAAGTCTTCAAGATTGGCGTCTAATTGCAGAAAACATCTGTCGTGGAGGTTTCTCGATTATTCTTCCACGAGAACGGAACAAATGAACAGTTTGAAATCGATTTTCTCTCCGTAAAATCGGTACGGATGTCGGTAGGTACCTACCCAATAAAGCGTTTTGCAAAATAGCTAAACAATATTTATGATCAACCAGATTGACCATAATTTTTATCCGATTCTTTTGAAATCCATTTTTGCGGTATTTTTTTATCAAGTTTTAAAGTCTCTTTTTTTCTTATCCATGCTGTAAGTAGGTAGGTACATAGTACATACGTCATCGTCAGTATGGAATTATTTTCAGCTAATACATAAATCTACAAATACATAGATCTGTTATTGCGCTTACGATAAATACCCGCACTACGTTCTTATATTGGTTGGTTGGAAGAAATTGCCAATTTGGGCAATAAACCCGCCAATGTACACAGTTATTTGTACAAAAAGTCAAATAAATAAAATAAAAATAAATATATTAAAGATGCGGGTATTCTGAGGCTTGGTTTTTAGTTTATGGTTGTAAACGACATTATTACATTGTTATTTAAGTACCTACCTTGGTTTAGAACCCCTATACCCCGATGCCAAGTCGTATTTTAGGGTCTTTCTCATTTTGAGATGATGCCTACTTCGACCAAAATTACTTTAATGAAGGAATGAAGGAACGATAATGCACTGATTATTTTATAGCAAAGCATTTGCATAAAAAAAAATTACAATCGAAGAGGCATACAAAATGAATATTGTGTTAATGTCATTTTAATAAATTTAAGTAAAACTTTTAGTACATTGTAGGTATTAGGCACATACATAACCAATTTGTGATGTTTTCAATACATTTTCCATGTATTCCTCCTTACAATCGTAGTCCTAGATTTTATCATTGGAATTTAGCACTAGAGCAATGATTTTTTCACACGATTTAGATGTCCATCAAAAGAATGTTTGTTTCATCTTATTTTTAAAATAATGGATTAAATACAAGACGATACTAATACGCCTCTGGTCGACATCTCAAACGTTTGAAAAAACTGGACTCTAGTGGTAAATTCCAGGGAGAAAATCGTGGACTACGATTGCACGAAAGAACGGCCGCGGACCGCCAATACTAAGATTTTTTTTTGTACACAAAACATGTTATTTGAGTTTTTATTTATCACTCTTGTCTCTTGTCAATCAATAAGAAAGAAATAAGATATTATTTCAGTTGATTGTGGCTCGAATGTCAATACTAGACCTACCTTTAGTTATATCTATATTTACCAGTAGGTAGATATCTCGATGTGTATATAGACGAGTATTTAGAGTATGTACATAAGCTTGTGCGAGTAAACAGAACCGATTTCCGTTCACACCTTTTCGCGGTAAAACTTCTTCGCGTTTAGCAAAAGCCATTATAGCTCCCACACTAATATTCCACGACCCGTCATTGTACGCTGTACGGCTGCGTTGTATATGGCGCCAACCGTACTAAAAAACACTAGGAATATAGAGACACCTACTCAAAAACACGCATTGGTTCTACTTAATCGCCCGGTCGAGTGTGTACTTTGTTACTTGTTTCCAAGCCATTTTCTCGGTATTGGTCTGTGACGGGTTCCATTCAGTCCACGTGGACTACAGCGACGCTAAATATAACCCGAGTTAAACGCGGGGTCGCTTTAAAGCGATCGCGCAATCTCATCGCTCGTCTAGAGCTCTCGCCCTACAGTGTTTACCTTGGAATGTGACGCGTAATTCAGCCGGTGTTGTTACCGGTATTCGTGAATACGGATAGAATTTTTCATCGGCGGCGACGAATCGCGTGACGCCGTTCGCTGCGCGTTCTGTTTTTTTAAATTATACGCTACCAAGACTCCTCCTCCGGCATAATTTTTAATGTGGGCATATTTTGTCCGGTTCAATTCGTTCGTCTCCTAAACTAAAGTTACTATAATTGAGTCTGATAATGACTACCCGGGTTTAGAATTAGTGAGCCCTTTTCGTTTCTTTTATTTTCAAAAGGCAAGGAGCGAGGTACAGTATGTTGTTGTACCTGTATATTTTTTTTATTTTCTGAGAAAGCTGCCTTTAAGACTTGTGACTCAATATACCTGCACCGGCCGTTTTTCAAAGAAAATAGTCAATTTTTAAACATTCAGAAAAAAGACTAATAAAATACTTTGTAACATATTTTAGAGGTAGGTATGTATCTACTGCCATTAAGTTAGTGTTCTTCTTTTATAGTTTCTACCTAAGTACGCGTGTGGGTAAAATCTAATTTCCTATAGAAAAAAATACAAGGCACTCGAAAAGTCGAAAGAAAGATTTATGCCCTTCATTAGGTAGGTACCTAATTCTCAACACCACAATAGGTTGAAAGAGCCAGAGTATTGGTGTTATTAGCCACTAAGAAACGAAAATAGGCTCTTTATCTTTTAGTAAAAAGAATTGTGGGTACCTACCTTACCTATAACATGGTTAACTTATTCAACAACTTTTATCGAAGGAGTTAAAAATTATTGAATAAATTGAATAAGAAATTAAAGGGCTTTTAAATTCCATATATGTATACTTAAATAACATTTTATTTACCACATGTGTAGGTACCTACATAAGTAAAACGTCATTGTTCAATAAAGTAAAAAATATGTAGCTATGCATGTATCTATTAAATCATATTTTGGGCAAATTATGACATGACTATAAAAGTATAAAAGTATGTAACTATAGGTATGTAAGTGTGTGCATCTACTTATTTACTGTTTATAGAATAAATAAGTATCTATCTAATTTACGTGGCGTCATTTTATTACCGATAATTTTAAAGGTCGGTTATTAAGGTCCTACAACCTACAACTCTGCTTTTGGTTTTTTAAAGGTCAAAAATCTTTCGTGTAAATGGGTTTTTTCGGTACCTATCTAAATTTCAATGTAGGTTCTTTATTTATTTCGCAAAATGTAACCAGAGTAAACCGCTTCCGACATTTTAAACCGCCACACGTGTTGATAAAATTACATCGGTCGGTATAGATAGGTAGGTACATACACTACATACGTAGCCATGTTGGTACGGCGATTCACAGATTTTCCTTTCTTCCCCACGAAAATGTGTGTTTTATTGCGCATTTTTATTGCGGAGGGTCGCCCGTATATTTATGTGTTCTTGTGCCCCCTCTTCTCCCCTTTCCGGACCTTTTCTGCCCCCCCTCTAGCGCCCACCTCCCCCCGCACCCACTCGACGGCCGCTAAAAGGGGAGAGATGGTGGCACAAGAACCCCTCGGCAGTATTTCTGCGCTAATATTGCTCGGTCACCTTTCTCTTGTTCCCCCTTCCAAGAATTGAAACATAACCATCTCGGATTAAGTTTGGCAACGCGATTATTGTGTATTTTGCTATTGCTGGCTTTTGTGGCTAACTCTCGGTTGTAAATAAATAAAAGTAGGTACTTATTAGCAACAAAATGAGTAGAAATTAACGTAGGTAACTAAGTATGTACATTTTGTACATAGTATAACGTAACTATACAATTTAGTCGTGTGTGCGTAAGTACATTCTGACACAGATATGTTTTGAGTTGACTAGGATGAATTGATAGTATAAACATCCGTCATTTGATTATTTCGGCCATTTTATGTTGAGTTAATTTTACCTCTGCTATCTGCATGTATCATATGATTATGTTTACTTTGTAAATCATCTTATATAAATCAGCTGACCATGTTGGTGCCATCACCACCAATTAGCACGACCTCTCCTTCGCTAGACGATATTAACACTTATGGTGTACTATGTTTTTAATTGTATTGTATTGTATCTTTTTTTTAAATTTAGCTATAAAAAAAACAGTTTGATACAGCTAGTAATTACAATATCATTATTTCTAAACATTTGACTATAAACTACTTATTTTGATTTTACACTACACTATACTTATTTAAAAAATAAGATTATATTTTACAATTTTTTTTAACTTAATTTAAACTCTTCGCACATTTAAATTCATCTGACAATTTTTCGTATTCCTTTAGTCCTTAGTATAAAATAAACTGTTTTGTGTTCCCGTTAATTATCTAGAAATTCAGTGCCCTCTGCACAATTACTAACGCATGAGTCAGACTTGAAGATAAATAAGTTCATAACACAATCACATTTCAAAAATAACAAACAGCTTGAAGAAAATAGAGGTCGTTGAGACGGTTCGGCTATTCTACCCACGACTCTAATAAAATAATCCACAAAATTTTTGCATATAAATTGAACAATAAGTAGGTATTATATTTGTAATTTCTACAAAAATTCTAACTTGCATTCCTAAACAGCCCACATTACTTCAACCACTTCTAGGTATTTTAATTAAACAACTTCATTATTCTACCGGCTTAATTTGATGTTAAGTAGGATTATCACCCTATTTTGCATATAATTGAACAATATGTAGGTATTATATTATGTAATTTCTACAAGAATTTCTAACTTGCATTTTTTATGTTATTTATTAATTAAGTCCTACTCGTACATATATTATTTTGTACCATAATTTGAGTCTTACCCCGCCCCGAAGTTGGTGTAATCAATCATAGCACCTTGGACAAAATGTATTAGTAATAACCTGCCGAACAGAATGTCATAAGCGACGGATATCTCGGGTAGTTACGCGCAACTCCCGGACCATAGATTATACATACAAAGTAAACGTATACATAGCTACGAGCCTGCAATTAATATTAATAAAAAACCTGATATTCTACAGCCATTGAACGTTTTTTTATCCTTTCATAAATAGCTACACGATTACATTATTTAAAAAAAATGTATTTATTATACTATATCGGATGGATTTATGATTGCTCAAGATTAATTTTATTGTTCGTTCGTATAATTTCTGTTGTATTTACAAGCAAGTATTTCAAGTCGTAAACACGAAAACAGTTTTGAGATACTAGATACTTTTACATCGATGCTAGGCGAAGTGGCTTTGAATAACGTTGGTAATATAATTTTAAACATGATTGAATATAAAACAGCTAGAACTAACCGTGTTAAACACGATATTTTCACTTTAGTTTGAAACAAGTACATCCAATATACATTTTATATGATCAATTAAAATTGCATTATTAAAAATACTAACGGGAATTCTTTACAAAACAGTATTTGACTCTTGAAATTACATTTTAAACGTTGTAAATGTTATGTCCGAGACATTTTTAATGGACACTGGAGCTGATATTTATCAAATTATATGCAATCTGCTGTTTATCGTTTGCATTAAATTTGTCGCCCTCTCGGTGCTCGGTTCTGTGGAAATTCTCCGCCGGTAATAAGTACATCCAACTCTCTGGCATCCAACCACGTATCCTTCTATATTCTATACCCTTAATCCTCACACCCCCGAGTCCCGAAGCCATTCCTTCCGACGCTCGCCGAGTGAATCTACAATTAGATTGCGGTTTGCTCTCTTTATACCCTCATCCCTCCCCCCACCCGGCCCCCTACCGACACTCCAACCCCCAACGAGGGCGGCCAACCGTCTCCAAATTAGGGCGACATTCCACAGTTTTCGCAGTCCCGTTCATAAAGCGTCTAATTTCCAAGCATCTTGGGAATTTGACAAATGGTCTTATTTACCCAATTCCTTAACAGTTCTTGTTCAATTAAAATGTTTGAATATTTTCACTTACTAGACTTAATACATTATTATCACGTCGAAACACTTTCGTTTTTAGTAATTAAGTACTTACATTTCTGAATAAGATTTTGTCGCCTTAAACTATTAAGCAGTTGAATATTAATTATACACCGTTTTCAGAAGTCCGTAAATCGTTTTTGATTACTATTAAAAACGTTTTTAATTACTGTCATTATTTAATTTGAATAAATATCTTGAATCAGTTAGGTAGTTTAAAATCGATTATTGATGCTCTAGTTGGATTTTATTAATCTTAAAGATATCCTCATCAATTTCAGCATTTCTTGTTATGATCTCAGCTTTCATCTTCAACCTGTTCTTGAGTGTCATACTCTGCTCATAGCCTCCTGCCATATCTCATTAGCCTAGTTCATGATTTACTTAAACACAACTAAATAGTACTTAATAATCGCCTTGGGCAGTCTTCATCATACCTGCAGTTAATTTGGTAGATACTGTAATCGCTGTTTTGGTTGGCTGGAGATGGCTGCGTTATTCCACTGTTGTATTGCGTAACAATTCATCTTCTTTATTTTCTCTCTGAGATTTTACCTTTCATCTTCAATTTCATTCTGCATGTCATCTTGTGCTCTTTTTCTCGGTTTCCTGTCATGTCCTGTTTGCGTGGCTAATGATTTACTTAAATACATGCGCTTATAATTAATTAACTTTGTCATTACCATGTCCGCACTGGGCAGTCTTCATCTTTATACACTTGGTTTGTTGGATCCTGTAATTGCTTCTTCGGATGGCTGGGTACTTATTATTTCGTTAAATCCCGAGTGTCAAACAACAGATACAAATGGTTTTCTTTAGTCGAGTTGAGTAGAATTGCGCTGTGTAGCTTAACGATACGGTAATGATTCTGTGTAATCCGACTGTAGTTTGTTGGCTGAGTTTAAAATCAAACACAGGTTCGTTATGTCGAATTGAAAAGTTTACAAACAATTTATAGAGAGGAGCGATTAATTTATATTCAGAAAGGTGAAAAGTTATTAATTATTTATCGTTAAATCAAAATACGTCAGTACAATTATTATTATGCTTGAATAAAATCTAAGGTTATAATGACTTGCAAAAATAAAATATGGAGTTCATTGATTAATTAAAATAGGTATGGCGATGGGTAGGTACTTAGCAACAATAATTAGTATATAAATGTTTCAATATTTTTAGATACTTAAGTGATAGCCTATAAGTGGGACTTTATTGTTAGAAATTAATGGTGTATATGTATATTTAAAATTAAGTGTATGTCTGTTGGCTGACAATAAACAAATAAAAAAATAATAATAATAATAAACACCTACTAACATAAAATTTATTTATTTATTTCATATACACGGTACACTGTACCTACCCTTTACAATAATAAGAAAAATAAGATTAACAAAGTAGATACACAATAAGATAAATATCAATAATAAAGAAAATATAACAAGAATATAAGTATATGTTATACAGATAATAAAAGAAATTACTAAAACAAATATAGAAAATACATAAAATACTACCAAAAAAAATGGGATTAAAAAATATAATTGTTAATAAATTAGTAAGTAAGAAAAAGTACATTAGATTATATGCATCGGGTCTGACAAGCAAGCAAGCAATGCACCCCTAAAACATGACAACGATTATATTAGGATAATATACCTACGTAGGTACCTACATAGCTAAAATTGGTTTTATTTTATTATATGTAAATATGCGAAGTAAATGACACTGTCATTAATAATGTCTCAGAATAGTTAGAGTAGCCAATCTTAGACATGTTGAAAAACACGTTCCTCGTGGTAAATTACGATAGGGATCGCTTATTCTGAACGCTCTCGTCCGAGAATCATGACCTTTGCGCGGGCATGCAGCTGGTGGCTGGTAGGAATAACTCGCCGCCGGAATAAGGCACGAAGTAGGGGGAGACAGGGTCGGTTGACCCCCCGCATCATGGATGAACAGTGAACAGTGAACATTCCCGTACACGCGGTTCCCTTCTCAATACATTGCCACGGCTAACCGCGACATGCAAGCCTTGGTTGCCCCTGGTCAGGTTTTTCAATACTAATTTAAAAAATAAATTACCTACATCATAATAATTTCAGCTACTCTTCCAGATGATTTCGCAAAAAGATCTTTGATTCCTCCACATTCATGTGCCTAATTAAAAACTGTCATCTTCATTCACGTGTTTTTATTTTGGATGGCGACTGTATTTTAATGGTGGAAACGTCCTAAAATCATTTTCGCTAGTGATATGTGAAAAACCACTTTTAAACCCCCTTGAGGTAATAGTTAACAAAAACGGCGCTATTAAACGGAGAAATTATCCATTTTTATTCAAACATGTGACGTACTTATTTGTATTTTTACAAAAATTCAAAATTGATTATTCTCTACCAACTCTTTCAATAATTCTTTCTTTATTTCATTTTTTAAATCAATTCTACGTGCTTTGAGTCAAAACGCGTTAATACCTTTTTTTGCGACATATTTTAATATGTTCAAATACTTGCACACAAATCTGGATTTTTTCCCATGACGGGAGTAGGTATATTATTTTTTTATATCTGTACAGAGATGAAGTAGCTTTTTTTCAAACTCTGCAAATAGCGTGGATATTCGCTAATTCGGGGAATGTTGTAATTCGTCAAGTGGCCAATTACAGGTCATAAGCCCTAAAAACGCTTGAATATCCTTAATTCCGAGTTTGAAAAAAAAGCTACTTCATCTCTGTGAAGATATAAAAAATTAAACTTAAATTAAAATATTTATTTATTTATTTTTATTATTTTTAATTGAATAATTTATCGTTAATAACGCATCAATGGTTAATAACATCGCTTACTTTGTCATCTTTGTTTTCATTTTGACTTCATTTAACAAACCCGTTCAGAGCCTGTCGCGTCGATGTTCATTCTCCGGTACACAAATGGTGTGTCGGCCATCGGCTGGTGCCGCTGATAAGATCTTGCGGTTTCTACTCTGTAATTCCGATTTTATTATCTGCATTCTTTATATCCTACCACCATGTACTGAGGAATTCCAATAGTCATGGCCGGCAGAACCAGCTTGTTTCCTTTTAAACCAGATTACTCGAGTTATTTAGCGATTGGTGTAGAAATGTAGATACAATATTATGGTCACGGTGTTGACGCTCGTACGGATTACTGAGGAGATTCATCATCAAGAGAAATAAATATTTGTATCGTTGAATGATTCAATCATTTATCGGAGGATTGTTGGCTTGTACATAATATTTTTATAGCAGACTTTAGACTGTTATCTTCATACTGTTACCATTTCGTCGTATGGGATACCAAAAAATATTTTATATGGTGATTTTTGCGATGCCAAAAGATCCCACGAAGGTCAGCGATTGCGCTTTAAGGATGTCTGTAAACGCGATTTGAAGACATTTCGCATAGACGCTGATAGTTGGGAAAATCACGCCAGGGACAGGACGGCATGGAGAAGGAGATAAGGGAAGGCAGAGCGGCACATGACGATCTCTGGCTGGAGAGTTTGAGACTTGGAAGACAACGAGCGAAGTAGCTACCAACTGGATCCCCCCACACAACCTGAAGGTGTGAGAGATGTGGTCGACTGTGCAGTTGCTCGATCACAGATCAGTACCGACTCGGTAAAAAGCGACGTGATAACGATTTCTTACCCATAGATGTTTAACGTTTTCGCGATCACAATGGAACACGCGTTAAAAGTTATCGATCGGGATTATTAAACGAGCGCATACTAGTCGCGAGCCATTTCCCGATATATCTTATTCGCACAAAACTTCATTCAATCTTTATTATAATTTAGCCGGTTTTCGGCAAGCCAAATATTGAGAAAAGCAGTCGACATAATAAAAAATCCGACAAGCGCGATGATTTGACGTTTGACGTAAGGCCGCGATATAGCGTAGATCGGCTCCGCTCGGCTCAGATCGTCAATGCTCGCTCAGCGATCGCGGTATTGAACGGTATGTCATTGTGATCGCTCAAATCGTAAGCGTTAGCACGTGATTAGCACGCTTTTAACTACGTCGATAGTTATCTGTGCTTGAGCTACAGGTCTCGTATATAGGACTTCACAGTCACCAGAGAACCTGCTTTTCCTGATGAGTGCCGCATCTTCATCGTCTTCCGAAGACGGACGATTGACCTAATAAAGTAGGTCATTTGATCAATTGTGTCATTTCCACGTTGCATCTGATCATTTCCATGTTCCAAAGGTTCAATCGACCCTGTTCTTCCCTACAAAAACACGCTTTTTTAACGCCTTTGCCATATCTGATCATTACCATTTCCAAGTACAGACGTGTACACGTACATTACCGTACCTACATAATTTATACTCCATTCGGCGAGACGTTTGCGGTAACGAGGGGGCACAATTACTAGACAGGTACCTAATCCCGAGGTAGGTTGTATGGCTATATACAGGTGTATATTTTGATTTTTCACATAAATATAAGTTCTGAGGCTAAAAAATCCTATCTTATGTTAAAATCAAAAAAACATTTTTTTGGTTCTACGTGATTTTATTATCAAGTTAGTGACAATTGTTTCGCCTTGTAAGGGCATTATCAAACTGTGGCGTTGAAACATTAACATCTTATTTTGTACAATATTTGCTTATTAGTTACAGTTTTTTTTTTAAATAGGGAGAGGAACATCTGTGGATTTTTACTAAATTCCTGATTTCAGTTGGTCTTTAATCTCTTTTTGGGTGAATTTTATTGCTTTACCTACTCACTAGTCAAGGAATTTCGCTAATTCCTAACATAAGATATCATGGAGTTCTACAAAATAAATGCCATATCAATCAACTAAAAAATCCTGTTTCTTATTATACTATTGCACGTTGACCAAGTTCTCGGAGAACACAAAATGTCTTTTTGCGTCTTTTTTTGACTTTCGGATTAGTTTTTCTAGGTGTTGCATCCGTCTCGTGGTATAATCAATATAAAATATTATTACAATGTCACATTTAAAAAAAAAATGTGTACCTTGGACTGGCTGAAAAGCGTAAGACTGATAACTTTGTCTCAATTGGTGTACCAATGTAGTGCCCTATGCACTATTAGGTGCGGTTAAGGGAAAGTAAATGTCATACCCGTATCCACCCACTTCAATATATTACTACTAGATAACTAGATACTTCTTTCTCTTATCCGTATCATGCATAGGGCACTGCATTGGTACACCAAGTGCAGTGTATCTTGATAATTTTATTACGTGAAGGTAGGATGATCAGTCTTACGCTTCGGTACCAGCCCAAGGTATCACACATGAAATATTAATATAAATAAATATTTCATGTTAACTTAAATATAAATATGTATAAGGAAAATGATACCAAGTAACATTTTTCTTTGCTCATATTATGTCGCTTAGTAACTTTTTCCTTTCCACCGTCGAATTATAATATAATCGTTTGCAAGTAATACACTCTGTATATAATGGTGTACAGTTGAACAGTGTTATATGGCACTCCGGGCACAACATTCCAGGGGCATGATTACACATGATTGTATCATGAATTATGATTATCCGCTGCAAATTACCGCCATTCTCGGGCCCATCAAACTTCCATCAATATTGCAGATACCTGCGCTGCATAGTAGCTTCAATTCTATACAGTGACGTCATCATTTAGGTACTACTGCATAATCTACTAAGCACGTTTTCATTTACTAGAAAAAATCCGTATTTAATATTGTGTGAAAATTGACAGAATTTCAGTTAAATTTCAAAGTAAAAAGGCAAAACCATAATGTATATAAATGTATACATGGTGTAACAAAGCTCGATGTACAAGCGGGCAACCAGTGAATCGACATAATATTTGGAGCCGATTTTGTAGAGTAATTTTAAGTATTTAATAACAGTATTTTTTTTTGGTTTCACTTATAATTTTCGAGAAAATTAAGTGCGAAGTAATTTTTTTTTCGATAAATTTTAGCAAATTGTTATCAAATATCATGTATTTAGTCAATTAATATAATCCATAAACAGCATTTTAATATGAATTTGTACAATTTTACTTAATCTGCGGTAGGTAGGTACTAATGAAAGTTTTTATGTTTTTTTAAATGTCACGTTACACATTCGACTCTAAATATGATGTAGATTCACCAGTTTTCGGGTTGTACTACGAGTTTTGTTCCACCATGTATAAATAAATAGTATTAGTACAGTAACGTTTCGCGCGTTGGGCTGCCAAGATCACATTAAATTAATTATTTTATATTGACCCTGTCAAGAATCGAACCCGCGACCGCATGCATGCTAACCCAACGCGCCCACCACTACACCACAAGGCGAACTATTTTGGCAGATTTATTAAAGTACCTCCATATTTTTTTTAAGTACCTACCTTACATAAAAATACACGAAAAATAAATGCTTACGAAATGTACAAATTACCATATAAACTTAATATCAAATAATACTAAAATAAATATCAGACTGTAATTTTAATCAATTTAAATAAATGTGTTGTAATTTATCAAACTTTTTACCCGAACTTATAAACTTAAATTAAAAATAATATTAAATTTAACCTTCATTGCATAAGTATACAGGGTGTAAACAAACTCGACGTACAAGCGGGAATCCAGTGAATCTACATAACATTTGGAGTCGATTTTGTAGAATTTTTTAGTTATATTTGACCCTTAGTTTTCGAGAAAATTGAGTACGAATTTGATTTTTTTTCCGATTTTTTTTTGCAAATTGTTATCAAATATCATGTATTTAGTCAAATTAATGCTATCCACCATAAAGAAAACGAAATTAAAAGACGCGTTTTAATAAGAATATGAGTAATTTAACTTAATCTGCCATACTTATGAAAACATTTGTGATAAGAAAAAAATTTTTTTTTTCAATCTCAGATTAAAGAGTCATATTACACAATCGTCTCCAAATACGATGTAGATTCACCAGTTTTCGGGTTGTACTACGAGTTTTGTTACACCCTGTATATAAGAATAGGTGGGATATATTGTATATTTAAGTAGGTTTACAACTTACACATACAAAATAGATTTTCTCTCACACTCGTATAAATAGAAATCGCGATAATAGTTTTATACATAGTACACGTATTTAATACATTCATTGTTATTACTTAGTTATTATATTATTATACTAACATGTAACATAACAGTGTAATAATGAAGAGTTATTATTATTGTAAAGTAATTATGATGATGTTCTTGGTTCCCGCGCGAACTGATAACATCTTAATGAATGCCTTGCTGACTGCTGATGGCTGCATCGGAAAATTGATGACATAAAATAATGTGTTGAATACGGAGTAACAAAACTCGTAGTACAACCCGAAGACTGGTGAATCTACATCATATTAATTTGATTTATATTTTTCATTGACGTTACTTGGTGGAATTCCATGATTAAATTTTTTATATATAACTAATTAAAGTTAAATAAAAATACTTGGTACACTTCCACTTTTATTTATTTTGACCAGTTAGCGCTTTCACCCTGTAACGGGCATCTTCAGACTAACTGGTCAAAATAAATAAAAGTGGAAGTGTAGGTACCAAGTATTTTTATTTAACTTTGATTAGTTATGTATTAAAAATCTACAACATAATATTTGGAGTCGAATGTGTAATATGACTTTTTAATCTGAGTATGAATACTTACATGTAATAAAATGAAGAAGATATTTATTTATTGACGGCACAAAAAAATACAATCTAATTACATTGAAATACAGAAACAAAGAAAACAATTTAAAAACAAATATTATTGATATTCCAACAGAGACAGAGAAACTCTGGAAACGAATGTGGATTATCTAGGCGTTTACAGGGCTTATGACCTGTCATTGGCTGGGTTTAGTGGCCACTTGATGTACTACTACAACATTCCCCATTCCGCCCATCATCTGATAACCATATAAGTATGACAAATTTTGAAACTACTATAAGTATATTAAACTCGTCTTCAACGCTCCACATTACAGAAAATTTCTAGAATAATATCTGATATCAGCCCAGCATGGGTATAATCCAGTAATTTGTCTACAAGTATTTGTATACATTAATAAAATTACTAAGTATTTGTATACATTAATAACATTAATAAAAAAATACTTAGTTTCATTTAAAAACTTCAATACTTATGTATATGCTCATATACTGCACTTGAACGGTGTACCAATTCAGTGCCCTATGCATCAATAGGTGCAGATAAGAGAAAGTAGTAGTAGTATGAAAAAAAAAATCTTAAAAGTTTTTTTAATTATATGTACCAAAGACTAAGTAAAATTACTAAAACTATTATTAAAATTAGATTTTTGCCAAAGTTTTTTTTGACTACAGAAATTATGTTTGATGCAATTTGTAAAAAAATCTCGAAAAACAAAATAAACTTCTTACTCAATTTTCTCGGAAACTATGAGTCAAATATATATTGTTTTAAACAAAATTGTCTCCAAATATGATGTGGATTCACTGTTTCCCGCTTGTACATTGAGTTAGGTTACACGGTGTATACCTACGTTTAAATAATAATATCTATGAATATTATATGTTCTTACATAAGTTGCATACTAAAGTTTTTCCAATTGAAACTGAACAATGTCTAGAGTTAACAGATAATAATTTGTATTTTATATGTACGTAGTACGTAGATACCTACATAATAGAATTATAAACGCAAATGTTTCTTATTCAATAAGTTTATTCATAAAATTCTTTTTAGATTTGTTTATCAAAATATGCCTTGCCTATTATATAATATACATTAGTTATTCCTCCAAGTCCTAGCCTTATTTTGTACCTATATATATGTATAGGTACATTTCAAAGTGAATTCACTCAGTCGTGTATTTTTCCTTCAACAATAAATAGTCTTGCTATCTTGTTTACCTGTTTTATACAAAAGCAATATCATTTTCTAAAGAATTTCTCGTTATTGATGTTCGTTTTCAAAATGTATACTTACTTTTACTCAGCGTAATATTATCACAAAATAATAATAATAATAGTAATAATAATAATAATAATAATAGTAATAATAGTAATAATAATAATAATAATAGTAATAATAATAATAATAATAATAGTAATAATAATAATAATAGTAATAATAATAATAATAATAGTAATAATAATAATAATAATAATAATAATAATAATAGTAATAATAATAATAATAATAGTAATAATAATAATAATACAATGATGTTTGTGTGAAAGCACTAAAAATAAAGAATTGATATGAGTCAAGGTCCGTATAATAATAGTGTTTATTCCAGTGTTTATTCCAGTGTTTATTCCAATACTTAGTTAGCCATAGCATAGGTAGAATACAATACATATATATTTCATAATTACAATAAAAGCAAATCACTTATTCTATAAATATTGAAACAACATCATCATCATCATACCATATCCGCTTCCTGTAAGGAGCGTATGGATTCCACAAACTGCCTCCAGGCCAGGCGATCGGCCGCCAGCTCCCGTGCATCAAGTCAAGTCCACGTCCCGCATCTCTGACGCAAACTGCCGGCGAATTGTCAACAGCGGACGTCCAGAACGCCGAGAACCTGATGAAACATGGAGTTTTATCCAGAATAATTGTCATAAATACATAAATAAATAATATTTTACGACATTGCTTATTTTTATCGTAAAACATACTTAATATGAATGTACCTACCTTTATTTTTAAAGTAAGTAACTAACTAACTAACCATCACGCCAAGGGGTAGGCAGAGAGGATAGAACGTCACACCACTCTGTCCTGGCACACTTTTCTTGCTTCCTCCACATTCATACATTTTCTCATGCACGCACGTCGATTATTCCGACTTCTTACATGTCCACTTTCAAGCACTTGTTTTACTTGATTATGCCATGTCTTTCTCGGCCTTCCTCGGCTTCTACATCCAGGCACAGTCGCATCATATATTAGTTTAGCCGTTCTTTCATAAAATCCATTCGCTCTTCATCCATTTAAGTCATTTTTAAATTTATGAATCTTAACACTTCCGTACAGTTTATTATTTTTGGCAGTTTTCGCTTTATGCGGGACAGTTTGCAAATGCACAAGAAATTGTACAGTTTTCTGTCATATCCGTTATTTTTTCTAAAATGTTGAGCATACCCTTTTTAAACAGTATTTCAAATGAATTACAATACCTACTATGAATTATGAATTCCTTACTATTTATTGATATCTATTGTCTCAGTGTGTACATTCGCAAATGCTACATACTTAATATTTCTTTCAATTAGTGGATAAGTAATTAAATAATGGTTTCCCCGGTTTGTGATTCCATTTCCATAAGAAAATCTGGCATGGAACATGTAATGGCGGCCGTAAAAATTAATGGCTCGGAAATTTGGTATTTCAACACTTCTTGGACACTGATAACAATGCGCAATTATAACATTTAACAAGATAAGTAGCACGCTACTTTATATTCAATATTCACCCTTTTTAATTTAACACAAAAATTGCATTGTACATAAAAAAAATTGAAGGAGGTTGAACTATAACAATAACAATAATAATACCAACGTTATTTAATTCTTAAAAAAATCCTACAGGTTCGGTAGAGATAATTTCGAAGCTTGAAAAGTGTATAAAATTGATACATTCATGAAACTGAAAATTTTAGAAAGTTTATTATTTTTTATTTATTATTAGAATTTTTATGATAATTTTTAATTATTAGATACAAATAAAAAAGAAATACTTATATCATTATAAAATCGAGATATTGGACTTACTAAGATCTTTTTGTCTAAATATATTAGAGAAGTAAGTAAGTATCTGAATTTTTTCATGGCTAGAGTAATAAATTATCCATTTTTTTCGCGTATTTACTACTAAAAAAAATTATAAGGACGGTAATGTAATAAGTCTCATTCGGCGTCCTGACTCGACAGATATGCCGAATTCCGAATGATTCAACAGCCGACGCGACACGTCTAAAATTTTGAATTCTCTATTCGGTAATTACCACTATCTTTTTTTAAACAGGAAAGCGAATAAATTGTTGATAATTCTACGTGTTGTATTAAAACCTGCTTTTTAAGTCGTCGGTACCGGAAAAGAAGTTTTATTTTGATGTAGATTTAATGTAAATCGATGCGTACGACATTTTGTCGAAGTGACTGCATAGTGTGTCTCAAATAGAACAATTGACGATAGTACATATCGATTGTCGAACGTATGACAATACTATAGTAACGATAGAAGGAACTGGTATGCGTTGCTTCGCGTTTCTTGCCAAAACTTAGTTTAGTTCGATGACCGCTGTGTTGTTTTTTGGCAGTCCACGCTTCGCATACTGCTTGAGTTATGTATTACAAATTACTAGCACGTAACTATCAAGCGGAAGCTCCTGGGATGCGATCATGATTGGAAGATAAGATTATTAACTTCACTTGTCGATAAATCATAAAATTCAGTTAAAAAAAAAAAAAATTTTGAATCATTGGCATCATGTAATCAAGCAGTAGGTACCAAAGTTTTGCGTCTAACAAAAATTGTATAAATATACTGAAAAGTTTGTTCTATTGTGCATCTATCATACAAAGTTTTACCACGCACTTGCCTGAGAGATCGCATTTAACAGCATTAGCTCTCACTTTTTGAATGGTAAATTAAAGGACTTGCAAAATTTACCAAGCAGAGATATCAATGTAAAGACACAAAACTTATATCGCTAATAAACTCCATTTACTACCAATTTTCGACGATATATAATATTATTCATGTCACAAGCTCTTAATTTTTTCGGTCTTTATCTATTTTTTGTTATTTTAATATACACAGAAGCCAAATTATTGCCAATGCACAAAAATGAACCTATGATTTATGTTTGAAGTCGTGCGTGACGGACTCGACTTAGTTTTCAAAACCATTTCAAACAGTTTACAGAAATCGTGAGCTACCTGATTTTTTTGTTGTTTAACAATGCCATAATATACGTCCATTGTCTAGCTGAAAAACTGCATCCGAGTAATAAGTATCCGGAACCTCGTGCATAATTCAATGTTTTTGTCAACTTCCATGAAAAGGCAACTTATGAGGTTTTTTCAGCCTAACAAAAGCATGATTTAAATTTTAGTTTTTATATAAGTATACAGTAATATGTTTTTTTATTTCATAGCTTTATTTGGAAAATAAACACATACATTTTATAGCAATTAACAGCACTTATAGAGAAATAAGTAACATAATTTATATAATAATAAGCTTACTCTGCCTAGAAGAGAAGAACTCATGGTTAGGCGGAGGAGCATTTAAAGATGATTTTTTTTTCTTTTTTAATTTTCCTTTTAATAATAAACCCAAATATTTTATTTCACAAGTTAAGTGTGTACTTTTTATAAAGACATAAGTAATTGTCAAGTTGTGGTGGAGTGGAATTAGAACCTAGCGGCTCCAATCTAGAATCTGCGACTCAACCACTAGGCCGCAAATAAATGGCAGATAGATAGAATACAAAAATGATGCATAATGACACCGGCTAATAAAATCTTCAAGAATTCGAAAACATAACCCTTCCGATGACAAGTCGTAAGCCCTGAAACGCCTAGATAATCCATATCCGTTTCCAGAGCTATATTATCAACTTATAGCAGAGGAACTCCTCAAAGATACACATAAAAAACAAATCCGTCATGCATATGGAACGCGGCGAAAAACAGAAGTAAATAATATATATATAGAAAAAGAGAGCGCGAAATGTGTACCGAGACAGGACTAGGGCATGCATAATCCCACGTATCTTGACAGACTTCCCGAAGAAAAAATACTAGATGAAGAAAAAAAAAAGAAGACGAAAGAAGTGTTTAAAAAATATCTAGTGAACCTCATTTTTCAAAATTTATAATTACTTATGTATACTTAATATGTATATTCATTTATTTTTATATTCCAATAATGTAATAGAGAGCAAATCCCTGCTTAAAAACTGTTTAGCAGTTTAGCGGGAATTAAACCTTATGTATTATGTAAAAAAAAAAATTTAAAAAAAAATTAAAAAAAGAGCCTCTCTGTCTCTGTTGAAACGTCATTTATAAAATTTTCTTTCTAACCGCAGTTAACTTCGCGAGCATTAGATAAACAGTGTTTCAATTCAATATTCAAATATTATAATGCATGATTTTATCAAAACATACGTCAAAATTGAATAGTAACTTTGATACATACAAGTATACAACAGTTAGAATGTTCTAGCTATTTTAAGAATATTAGGTACCAATCAACATTACCATTATCTGAATATATTTCGCTATATTTTTGTATGTAATTTGATATTAATCCGGCTGTGAGTCTATCAATCTTGACTCATAATAAAACGATAAGAAAGCAGATAGAATCTCATACTAATTAATTCCACCTACACGGATGAATGTAAAAGAAAAAGTGACGTATTTCATCTTGGGACTTCGCCCCCACTTGAACCGAAATAAAGAAAGTAGCTAACGATACAAAGTGCTTATGAAAATTAAGTATTCTTAAGTAATTTGTAGGTACGTGACAAAAACACTACTGAATTACTACCGTCAAGAGTGACGCAAGTAGATAGTGACAAATTGATGAAAGTGGGGCTGCAATGAAAACTTCATAACTAAGTATACTCATATATATTTTTTTCTAATATTTATGCCTATTACTTTCCAATTTTTGACGTGATAACGTCTAATAAATCGATGAACGCCGGCTGCACACACGAAAAAGCATGACTCATTGTCACGTTCCGCCTGAGCCGAGTGTGCAAGCGAGAGCGCGGAACAAGCGATAGAGAGGCACGATCGGCCTAAGCGTTCGGTTTGTGACGCATCTATCTCTCTTCCACTCCATCGGCCGATGCGTCCGAGTAGAAGGGAGACAGCAGCAGCACACAAGCTACAAAGTGAAAGTGAAATTGTCATCACCAAAATGAAATGAAATAACCAAATTGTGCACTCTCCGGACCAAGTAAATATGTTTTCGGTAGTACCAGACCGATCCTTAAAAGGATATTTTTAATTTCCCATCACAGCAGGTAGCAAGACTGAACCCACGTAATTGATCATGGTTAAATATTTTCAGGGGAAATTTACGTTAAACATTATCCTTTTGAAAACTTGTACTTTTCAATTAACTCCTGCTTTGTATTGTACAAAAATAATGATAATTCAGTAATAATAATTCAATTTAATTCATAAAAGTATGCTATTTTTCATTAATGTTTTCTTATGACAATATCACGTAAAATTATCGTCCGTAAACCGACTTTACAGACAGTCAAAAGTTTTTTATTACTTTATCAAGTAAGTACTTATACATATTTTGTATTCTATGTTTAATTAAATGCCAGATACGAAACGTTTCTGCTTTATTAATGTAAATCACTCGCTAGACGTCATTTAATGGTAGTATTTGTTTGGACCAAGTCCCATACAAGTTGTTCGTAAAAATTCTAACATGAAATGTCATTTTAATCAAGCTATATTTTATAGACCGTAAAGTATTTAAAAATTATCGGGGGCGTCACCGATCGCATTTCGACCGCGTCCTCAGGCATGGTAGTCCAAAGCGTCAACCACTACACCAGGACACGGACAAAACCAGGTTATTATTCTTTTATTAACAAGATCATTTTTTTAAATTCACCTTTCTTCATTATATTATGTAAGTATTTACAAAATCTCAGTTACGAGGGTTCTAATATGGTTCGCCGGGGAGAGTGAAATATGAGTAACACACGCGAATATAGAAAGTGATTCTATACTGTTTCATATCACTTAGAGCTCAAGGTCCAACGAGTGCTACTTGAGGCGTTCTTATTCCTTACACGCGTATTTAATAAGTAGCGTATGTCGTAATTATTGTTATTAGATTGGCAAAGTGGATAATTTATTACATGATACTTATCGCGAGTAATGACGGATTCCAATTTGTAAATAAATTAATACATTTTTTACCAATTTAAATCGTTTGAATTGTCGGGTTCACAGTTCAATTGTTTCATTTTATCGCGACAATAAAAATTAACAAGTAGGTATAGGTATCGACACTTGGAAGCCAATGCTGATAGGGTGACCATATTGTGAAAATATAAAATTTTATATTTAAAATTAGATTTAAATTACGATGTGCAATCAAAGAACATTTTCGATTTATTCCTTAAGAGGATAGCAGGACACGTGACCAAACCCCCTTCCCCATATATAACAATTATCGCAGATACATTAGGAATAATGTGATTTTGTTGTTTTTGCTTAATTTTCATACAATTGATATAGGTACTACATAAGTGCATTCAAATTAATCTAAATTAGCAATTCATTACTATTTTACAGGAAAAAACCTATAAATATTTAAATTCTAATTAAATATACATATTCACGTTTTGCTACATATCGAAAAACTGTAAATATAATATTTTAGTGTAATATTGCAACATCCGAAAAAAGAACAGAATATAATAAAAAACGGTTTTATACAGTAAAAAAGTCAGTATACAAATGTTAATTAAAAAATAAGAAGTAAAAAAATAAGTATAGCAGATTAAGTAAAATTGCACAAATTCTTGTTAAAATGCAGTTTTTCATTTTGTTTTCTTCATACTTTATTTTCCTATATTTTAGTATATACCTATTCCTATAAATATTTATTAATTTTCTTTAATTTTTAATTGAAAAAATTAACATGTAAAAAGTACTTGTACCGTAAATAATTAAATAAATAAATATGGTCACCGTATGTTTTCTGTCAAATTTTTACCGCCAAAAACTTTTAACAAATCAGGTCACGCGATTTTACGAACACATTTAAATAACTTCATATTGCACATAATATTTGTTTATGTGTTAGTATCGGCTTTCTTATGTGCCGACATCTATAGTCGTAGGTATAAATATATCGATAAATTATAACTATTATTGGGTTCTTTTGATCAAATTAAGACGCTGGACTCACGGTACGGAGGTACCGGGTACGATTCCCGGTGAGAACACAAAAATCATAAGTGATTTTTCTTAACCCTGGGCGTTTGTGATGTTTTTCCCCTATGTTATTGGGCCTCATGGCCTGATGAGATTTGAGATATGAGATTTTATACATTCTATATTTAAGAGTCATTTTCGTAATAAAAAAAAAAAAAGAAAACAATATTTTCATTTACAAAATTCGCTCACCAAAAACGACATTCTATTGAGTTGGTAGTAGTATAACTAACTAACTAACCATCACGCCATTTCCCCGAAGGGGTAGGCAGAGACGATAGAACGCCACACCACTCTGTCCTGGCATACTTCTCTTGCTTCCTCCACAATTATACATCTTCTCATGCACGCACTTGTTTAACTTGATCATGCCATGTCTTTCTCGGCCTTCCTCGACTTCTACATCCAGGCACCGTCACATCATATTTTTTTTAGCCGTTCTTTCGTCATCCATTCGCACTACATGACCGAACCTTCGTAAAAGACCTTTCTTAATTTATTTTACATTCTGCTCTAATTTCAACATTAGTGCACTTATCATACATTCGCCTGAGAGATCGCATTTCAACAGCATTCAGTCTACTTTCATCCTTCTTTTTCCAACACCACGCTTCACTACCATACATAAGGGTTGGTACCAGAACTCCGTTGTGTTCTGCCAATTTTGCTATGACGTAAGTATGTACTTCCATTGTGGTAGAAAGAAGACAGAACGACTCGAACTTTATGCGTGATATTTATAAATATATTTATATTACCTTTTATTATCTAATACATGTTTAGAAAACAAACACAAATACTGTAATCGCGCAGAAAGATAAACTTAAATAAACCAGTTACAACTGTTTATTAAGTAAACTGCCCACTAAGCGGCTTAATTCAGTCGTACATGTTCTAGTATTTCCTTTTATTTAATACGAAATCTATGAAACCGTAATTATTTGGTCTATAGTGAAAGTTCTATGAAACGTTTTGGTATTTGTCATATTTTATTATATTTAGTGCAGTGTGCGATTCTTATATTAGTGATGTTTGTCACTATTTGAAAATCGAATAATATTGTTATTTTAATCTTTCTGTTGTTTTTTTATTAGTCCAAAAGTATTGGTTCGTTTAAAGTCACTCTAATAAGCCAACATCGAATACTCGAATTATATTTTAGAATATTTTCGACACAGGCAGTTACAAGTTACAATGAACCTGGTTGTGGTCTACTAGTAGAGTCGAATACTCCGGACTGGAATCTCTAGGTTCGAATCCGATTCTTGCTTACTTGTTTCCATTAAAACTAATTTGCATCGGAATGCATGGTACCGGAATACGTGGGGGCAGAAGACAATGCTAATCAGTTTTAGGCGATTATGAGCCTTAGTGTAAACGGAGATTTCTAACTTTGCTTCTTGCTTCATATCTCGGAAATCGTGACTAGTAATGAAAAAAATTATGGATGCGGGCCTGACGTGGGAAGAGGGCGATAGGGTCTCCTGGAGGGATCTAGTGATGTCCACATGCTCCACATAGGAGCGAACGTGGTGAAAGAAGAAACTGAAAAAAAAACATTTTGTTTATCGACAAAATTAAGAAAGGTCTTTTACGTTGGTTCGGTCATGTAGAGCGAATGGATGATGAAAGAACGGCTAAAAAAATATATGATGCGACTGTGCCTGGATGTAGAAGTCGAGGAAGGCCGAGAAAGACATCGCATGATCAAGTAAAAGAAGTGCTTGAAAGTGGGCATGTAAGAAGTCGTAATAATCGACGTGCGTGCATGAGAAGATGTATGAATGTGGAGGAAGCAAGAGAATATGCCAGGACAGAGTGGTGTTGCGTTCTACCCTCTCTGCCTACCACTTCGGGGAAATGGCGTGATGGTTAGTTAGTTAGTTGTTAAAAAAGGACCATAGGGAATATTTCAATTCAAGTGGCCACTTAACCCAGCCGATGAGAGGTCATAAGCCCTGTAAATGCTTAAATTATTCATGTTCGTTTTCAGAGCTTCTCTGTCTCCGTTAAATGTAATTACAAAAAAGTATTATTAACTAAATAAATAAATAAGTATAAGAGAACGAAGAAAGTTTAGAGTAGGTTTTTAACAAACCTATTATGAGTTATTCGATTATAATATACACATCGGCTTGTCTCGTTCCTAATTAATATTGATCAGTATAGCGAAATTAGTAGCGGTTCCGTAATACGATATGGTTGCGTTTAGTTGTGTTTTGATGTTGCGGTTATGGTGTGGTCATTTTCGATTAGGGTGTTTATTGACGGCTGGTCGACCGGCTATCCCATAGCCGGGGGTGCACGGCACATGCACAATGCACATTGCACAATATACGGATATCCAGAACATTAACACGTAATATAAGAAATTCTGACGTGTGTTAAATTTATGTATTATTTTATTTTTTCTCGCATTATGATGTGCTGTTCCTTGATAATCTCAAAACAAACTACGGCGTTTGTCGGCGAATTTTTTAACTTATTGTGTTTGATATTTAGAATAATTTATAATTCTATAAGCCGTTTACACTTTACAGTTGTTATGGAAGATAGTATTATGCAAGTGACGAAAATTTAGCTGGTGAGCAGTTTAGCAACAAAAAACCATCACACAAAAAACATCTGACAAATTTTTTATTTTAATTTTATAGCACTTTTCATTTTATAATTATTTTTTAACAAAATTTAAAAATATACACGCAAATCAAATGACATAATAAATATTAAATATTGCAATACAGTAGATAAATTAAAGACATTTAAAAGAAAACAATTACATACAATACTTACATATAAACAATTACTGTTAATTAGTGTTAAAATTAAATAACTCATTTGTGTAAAACGAATACAAAACACTTTTACTTACTTAAAAAATAAATACACATTGCGTAACAAAATATTGGCTTTGTATATTATGTAGTATTCTGTTATTTTATTCTTAATAAATAAAAATAAAATAAAATAACACTGTAATTACTTAGTTTTTTTTTCGATGCATCCACATATTCGACATTGTGCTAGCTAAAACAATTTTTTTTGCGTTTTGGTTGTATTTTGCCTAACGCAATTCCTCATCCTTATCATATTTTCGACTAACGTCATTTTATCTTTGCAGAAGGAATATACGTCGTCCCGAGATACGGCATTCGGCCAATCGATGAAGTCATCAGTCGTCAGTGAGCGAAACTCCACGCTGACGCCATCTTAGAGGATTAACTGGTTCGAGGATAGCTGTGAAGTGTTTGTGAGCAAAATGCTAGTGAAGTGAACAGTGCAAGTGTGTTTTGTTAAGATCAAAACAAATAAATCGGGCCATTTTTTTTCGGCCTAAATTTTTTTCGGCCAATAATTTTTCGGCCTATAAATTTTTTCGGCCTAATTTTTTTCGGCCAATTTTTTTCGGCCTAAATATTTTTTCGGTATTTTTTTGTGTGTTGGGTTAAGTGAAGTGCTGGTGGTCAGTGTTGCCTGTCCCATGCGTGGCAGAAGGTTACGGTAGGCGCCTCTGGAGACCAAACGCTCGGAGCCATGTATCCAAGTGCTGGAGCCATGAACGCTGCGGCGGCCGCTGCAGCAGTAGCGGCTGCTAGGCACCGGTAAGTCATTTTTTTGTTATTTGTGTTCTAAGCAAGCTTCTGACGTCATTGTCACTAATGAAGTTCTAGAAATATTACACTTAATTTTATTTAGGAATTACTAGATGTTAAGATTATTATTTTTTTAGCTGTTTTAATAAAATAATAAATACATGCCAGATAAGGAATGGTCATCACTCATCACCATTTTGACCAACTTTATTTTACATAAATACGAAATCACACTACTTATGTAGATAAATTTAAATTGTTCTTTAAGATATTATTTTCTGATATACATTTGCTTTAATTACGAAAATGTATGTATGTTAAATAATGTTTTTAGTACCTAAAATTAGACCCACTGGCAATTTTTTTACTGTTCATAAAGTTGAAAACAGCCGATCAAAACACTTTATAATTTAATCTTTGGCATGTAAAAATCATACCAGTGCCGATAATATTAATTATTATGCATTTAACAACCGTGCCAGTAATTAAAAACAAGTATTATGTACTAATAAATAATGAAGTAACAACATTTTTTTTATTAATCTATGCGTTACGAATGCGTCCATTTTATATCCTATCGCTTATTTACGTTAATAAATCGTTGTAGTACACAATTCAGCATATGGAACCAAGGTGAGATCGCATTCATAAACATAGTTTATTATCTGCATTTCCTTATTTGTGTAACGTGAACAACAATGTTATGTCGAAATACAAACACAAACATTGATAAGACTTTTATGTGTTTAAAGTATTAGCATCGCAAACACTGCCGACAATAATCTTTTATAAGTTTGGCGTGGGATATCAGTAAACATACCGGAGATTGTATTTAATTACCCACTTATTTTTTTATGATACCCGTTATTTTAAAATGAAGGACTGTCATATTAAACTGGCAGAATTTAAAAAAATATTTGGTCTGAAAAAATATTGATCCGCGGCCCGTGTAGACAGAAATATAAATTTTTCATATGCGCAATTCTTAATAAATAATTTATTTAAAATATGGTTAATAGGGTTGCGGTCATATATTAAATACAAATATTAAGATTTTGATTAATTAATTCTTATTCGAATGATATCATTTATTGGGATGAATTACTTACTGTCAAATCGACTATTTTTTATCCTGATAAATTATGTCAACGCGGAACGATCAATTTTATCGTATACAAATCTATCGGGTTCCACAATCTATTTACTCTCGACGTTGGACTTAATGTCAATTAATATTCAATTCAGTCAGAAAAAAAAAAAAAAAACCATGAATATTAAATATTTAACCAAATGTAACAATACCTGTTTATTGAATAGTCACTCATATCTTCAAATTCCCCCTAATTGAAACAATTGTTTGTTTGTCATTGTGTAATTATTAACCCTGTCCCCTCCTCTGCCTCGCCAAGCCACGTGACCGGAAGTGGCTTGACACGTGCAGAACAGCCCTCCGCGCTCCTCGCTCACTCGCACGTGGTGTCTCGCTCAAGGGTGACTTGCGCCGCACACCCCCACACAGGGCTGGAGGGTAAAAAGTAAATATTCTCAAGTTCCACAAGTTCACTGGAGATTCATTAGCCCAGTGCCCGAGAGAATAAATAAATTGCAAATTGTAATTAGGAATAATAATACAACAGATTAATCATGATTAATATAATCTAATTTGAGTACCTGCCCTATAATACTTGAGTTTTATAAGTTATATATAATATTTCTAAATATCAAGTTTTGGCGGCCTTTGCAGTGTAATGGCTAAGAGGCTGGATTCACGATACGAAGTTGCCGGGTTTGATTCCTAGTGAGAACGTATAAATCAAAAGTGATGTCTTTCAAGCCTGGGTGTTTGTGATGTGGATCCCCACCGCTATTGATTTCAATTATTCATTCCAATTAAACAAGTACATAACCGATTACATTTTACAGCCTAACAATTTATTAAATTTTCAAACTCAATTAGGTAAATACTTTTTTTTCCTCATAAATACAAAATTATAAACACAAAAAGGTAAATAAAATAAAAACAAATACTCATAATAACATGAATTTCAAAAAAAAAAAAAAGTAAGTACTAAATGGATACATATTGGAATAATAAAAATATTAAAAATAAACATTAAATCAAAAAGTAATAAAGAAAATATTAAATTATAATTTAAAAGACTAAATATTAGAATTTAAATAATAAAGAAATAAAAAATAAATAGAAAAAAAAAAACATAAATCTAACAAAGTCATAATAATACATGAAGTAAAAGGCTAATAATAATAATATAGTACTTAAATAAAATTCAATAAATTTATTGTACAAATCGACAATCAGCTAAAAGTAAATTCAGAGAATAAGGGTATTCAGAGAATGGATATTAATAGTATATGGGGCCTTGCGTCCTGTTGAGGTGATTAAAAAAAAATTTGAACTTCGTAATATTCCATACATTTAAAACGAAAATTCATAAAAAAACTGACTACGCATATATTAACACAGTTTTTTTTAAATCTAGGTACTAAAAAAATTATACTGTTACTTTCCCTTATTCACACCCAATGGTGCATAGGGCACTGCATCGGTACACCAAGTGCAGTGTATATCAATCATTTTATTACATAAAGGCAAGGTTATCAGTCATACGCTACCAGTCAAAGGTATCACACATGAAATATTAATATTTCATATTGACCCCCTACGGGAATCGAACTCCCGACCTCATGCACGGTAGCCAAATGCACTACCACTATGCTACGAAGCGGCGCTAACAGTAAAAAAATTTAACGGATTCATTTTTGAGGACTAACGCATGTCTTTTCCACTGCTATTGTTTTCAATAAATGATGACGGGATAACATTCTATCCCGATCGCGAGCTAATCACGTTACTGACGCAAAATCGCATTCAAAGCGATTACAAAATAATCAACGTTCATCCCGCTCCCCGCTCGTGAGACAGCTATTAAATTTTATTTGTCGACTTGTTCAAATTCAAAAAAACATCCGACACCCCCATTGCCAGAGATCGCACCCTTAAAACGAAAACGACCTAACTCAGAATATTGAATTGTATTTTTTTTTAGGCATAATTCTTTTGAATACTACTACTTCTTTCCTTATTCACACCCAAAGGTGCATAGGGCACTGCATCGGAACACCAAGTGCACTATATCGTGATCATTTTGTTACATCAAGGTAAGATGATCAGTCATACGCTTCAGTACCAGTCCAAGGTATTACACATAAAATATTTATATGAAAATCGATTAACTTATAAAGCGGCAGTTTCTGCTCCCTGCAATGCAATATAGCTACTTCACGATATATCAAGCAACCTTATTATGACACCTTCGCTTTCTAATGTCGATTGCTTCGTAGTTTTTTAAAGTAAAGTGGTACCGCGTTGAGCTACCATGCATAAGGTCGCAGGTTCGATTGCCGACATTGTAATTTAAGTATAATGTATGCTTCTTTAAGAAATAAAAATGTGGTTTTCGCATAAATGTATTTAAATTGTGATACCTCGGATTGACATTGAAGCGTAAGACTAATCATCTTACCTAGATGTTAAAAATGATTTTAAAAATGTTGTACTGGTGCAACTAGGACCTACGCAGTAGTGTCCTATGCACCATTAGGTAGGGATAAAGGAACGAATCAATAAATCAAAAGTAGCTAGTTATTTTTATGAGTTTACATTATTTGAAGGTTTTTTGAGTTAGGTTGTTTTCGTCCTGAAGGTGCGAAATGTTGGCAGATAAATAAATAATCGCCCCCGCGGCCGGCAATTCCCCTAATGGGGTTCCCAACGCTAAAAAATGGGGTGCGAAAGGACACGATAAATTTTGCAAACTGGAAGGGAATGGAAATGGATTAAAATGGACCAAAAAAACGGCGGATACCTACGTCCGGCTCGGACCGAGATTACAAGGGGGTAGAAATGTATAGTTATCCAGAAAGCAGCCAGTGTTTAGAAATTAATAACCCCCTGATTTTTGTCCGCCCCGTAGCTTAGTGGTAGCACGTTGGGCTGCCATTCGATTTCCACTATTCATCCAGATAAATTAAAAAAATATAATATATTTATTTAAAAGAAAATATTTATTATAGAAATATAATGTGTTTTGTATGATAATAATTGGTTCTCACTGGCTAGGGTGCCCCGTGCTGAGTTTTATTAATTTTTTTTAAATTGCGCAGACGTCAAATAATTCAACTACTCGTAAATAATAAGTCAATTTTAGTTATTTATTCGTATTAAGTATTAAAATATTTTATAATATGCGATACCTCGGGCTGGCGTTGAAGCGTAAGACTGATCACCTGGCTTCACAAAGATTCAAGGTGTGGCTAAAGGAAAGCAGAGTAATAATTGAATTTTTTAGTTTCTAATATGTACTTCAAATCTTTATAATAATAATGGGCCTGTAAACCAATATTTTCTGTGAATGCAGAATCATAGGGCTACGAATCACAAAACCATCAGTGCAATCTGGTCGTAAATCGGATATTTAATAAGCGAGATACAATCATTTATAGTTTTTATTCCACATACTCGTAGATTGGTGACGCCACCGATCGCCTATCATACAAAATCTTTAAAAAAAATCAAACTTTAAATGTTTGTATCTCTGTTATTAATTATCCGATTTATAAACGGATTGCACAGATGTTCTTGTGATTTTTTATTTTATATTTCTGCATTTACAGAAAATTATTGTTTATTACGCCTGCATTTATCTTGTAGCTAGTTCATGCATAACTGAATTTAAACTTCTGTTTACATTTAGGGCGCTTCCCGCCTGATTAGAGCTCTCTCCTATAATAGGGCTTCTGGTCGCCTCTGTTGCCAGGCGCCCTACCGGGTGACACACTACAGTAATCAGAGATCATTGCGAGGGAGGGTGAATCACTGCAAACAGCGCTGACTGCACCCCTCGGCGCTTGCTTTCGCATCACTGCTTATAGGATTATGGATTATTAGTTTCAAACATGATTATGGGAGGGTCTCACCTTATGACTAAAATTCGTAATCGTAAAATAAACCTAAACTCTACTTTAATATTTTTTATGTTACAGGTTTTAAGAATATTCCATATGTGATACCTTCGGCTTTGAAGCGCGAGACTGACCATATTGTCTTCATTTAACAAATAAAAATTCACTGTGCTTGGTTTACGAATGCAATGCCCTATGCACCATTCGGTGCGGACAAGGAAAAGTAGTAACAGTAGGCAAGATAAATAGAAGTGTAGGGGATTCCCCGTAAGACCATATTCGGTTGGAGTGGTGTGGCGTTCTATTCTCTCTGCCTACCCCTTCGGCGAAATGGCGTGACAGTTAGTTGGAATATGCATGAATCGATGAATCCTTAGGTACAATTTACATATTTATATTTTGCAATTTTTATTAGACTTAAGATTATAGTATGTTACTTACACATCTTTTCCCACATATTTTGTTGGAACTCTGTCATTGGCCTTTGATATGATTATTTGACCTTGTATCCTGTAAATGTATCGCTGTTGAGTTCCCTAATAAATAAATCAATAAATAAATAAATATACTATTCCTACTCGGTAGTTTGCGTCAGAGCTGCGGGACGTGGACTTGACTTGGGAGGATGCACGGGAGCCGGCGGCCGATCGCTTGGCCTGGAGGCAGTTTGTGGATTCCATATGCTCCACATAGGGAGCGGTTATGGTATGATGATGATGACTTTTACTAGGTACTACTACTTTTCCTCATCCGCACCCAATGGGACACAAGGCGTTGCATCGGTACACCAAGTGCAGTGTGTCTTGATCATTTTACTACATGAAGGTAAGACGATCAGTCATACGCTTCAGTACCAGTCCAAGGCATCACACATATGAAAATCTACTACTACTATTTCTCTCCACTATTAAATAAATAAATAAATGAACGGTTTATAGTTTACATGACAAATTAAAATTATTTCAGTAAAATCCAAACTGCGTCTGTTAGGTTTGTCACTGAAAAAAGATTTTCTCTTTTTTTCACATCCCTTCGAGCAAATTAAGTTAAATAATATATTGTTGGTATCCGTTAACAAAAGGTTGAGAGTTTGTATCCTGGATATATGTAGGGGTTGTCTCCCTTGTCGAATTTTAAGGGCCGTATATTTTCATTTGCTCCCCCAAGGGTGGTTTTTTTCTATGGAAAGCTGCGAATAAATTGGCCCCGAGAATTTATATAACAATTCTAGTCATCGGGAAGGATTAGTTGGGTTCCTTCGTCGCAGATGTCTTTTTTACATTTGTCAAAACATCACTTAATTACTGGGGATTTCAAGTATTTTTTCTCTTTTTAATTTGCTGAATCAGCCAATTGATATTATCTATAAATTATGTCAGTTTAATCTGGCTTGAAGCGTCTAGTCAAAGCCTTCGAAAGATTAATTAACCTGACAAAGACAAAATAACACTTTTTAGCATTTTACCGTTTACCCTACTCACACAAGTTTGAACGGTTGTATCTCGCTTATTAATCAACAGATTGGAAAACGGATAGCATTATAATAATAATTGTTACTATTATTGTAAGTTATATTGATAAAACGTGGATTAGGTACTTAATTAATTCCAGACCCAATAAATTAACGAATTAAAAGATTTGGCAAAAATTCTTCTGCAATGGATTCCAATTCATTTGGAACCCATATAAAGCGCAGCGCATAGATTATTGAAATTTCAGGCATCCACTTAAGGTATTTAACTTTCAAAATATCGACAGTGGCAAATAAGAACTTATCGAAAGAAGCAAAATTGGCAGTACACAACGGATTTCTGGTACCAACCCTTATGTATGGTAGTGAAGCGTGGTGTTGGAAAAAGAAGAATGAAAGTAGACTAAATGCTGTTGAAATGCGATCTCTCAGGCGAATGTGTGGTAAGACTATGTATGATAGGTGTACAAATGTCGAAATTAGAGCAGAGTGCGAGGCTGAGATAAGCATTATCGACAAAATTAAGAAAGGGCTTTTACGATGGTTTGGTCATGTGGAGCGAATGAGTGATGAAAGAACGGCTAAAAGAAGTTTAAATGCAAGTGTGCCTGGATTTAGAAGCCGAGAAAGGCCGACATGGCATGACCAAGTACAAGTACTTGAAAGTGGACATGTGAAAAGTCGGTATAATCGACGTATGTGCATGAGAAGATGTATGAATGAAGAGGAAGCAAAGGAAGTCTGTCAGGACAGAGTGATATGGGCGTTCTATCCTTTTTTTGCTGCCTACTTTATTTTCAAACTTGTATTTTGTAGAATTTTTTGTTGACTTAGGTTGTACCTTGGTCATAAATCTGTGAATTCTCGTAAAGATGCGTTGGTTTAAAAATATATTTCTGATTTTTAATAGCTTCGATTCGTTTGCTTGTCTTAATCGTTAGTTTTGAGTATATACGTAAAACATAAAACCTTTCATCTCCAAATTTTGGTCAACTTGAAATTTATTTATTAATCTATTTATTTATTATTTGTACATAAGTATACGCCCGAAGGGCATTTACATTACATTAAAGTGAGAAAAAAATCAAGCATGTTAAAAATCAATTATATCTTTAAAAACAAGTTGAAACAGTTACAAAACATATGTATATAAAAAATGCAAGCAAGTCAAAAAAAATATTTGGTACCTACTTATAATTTTACATTTTATTAGTTAAACAAAAAAGGAAATCACAATTGGATATATTTTAAACGATCTGTCATAAATGGAGTTAATATTGCATATTGATATGTGGTACATAAAGGCAAGATGAGCAGTTTTACGCTGCAGCACCAGTTACGAAATGTGTAAAACCGCATTTAAATAAATAAATAAAATAAAACAACAAGACGAGAATTGCAAGCTGAAAAAACACCAACCTAAATCAATTACTGAACTGCATTTGAGGAAATGTGGGTTATCAGCAGTGATTCATCATATTGACCCTGCCGGGAATCGATTGTAGAACCGCACGGACGCCAGCAAAAACTGTGTCCACTACTCCATGACGCTGGCTTCTTTAATCACGTGATCGTAACCACAAACTTTAACGTTTATAACCATTACTACCAGTCTTAACAACTCTTTTATTTCCATTATAAAGAAAAAAAAACATACAACATTTTGGGTGTGTCCAAATACTTGTAGAAACTGATTTTTACCCAATACG
The DNA here is from genome assembly GCA_022494985.1 of Micrasema minimum. Classification (NCBI taxonomy): domain Eukaryota; kingdom Metazoa; phylum Arthropoda; class Insecta; order Trichoptera; family Brachycentridae; genus Micrasema; species Micrasema minimum. The sequence goes on from JAGVSP010001871.1 coordinate 53,351, forward strand.
GGCTCCGTTGAGATGTAAATTGTTATAGAAATAATGTATTTTCTAGGTACCTATATGCATTCTTCTTGACTTGATTTATAAAAAAATTGTGTTAAAAAATATGAAATATAAAATAATATGCAGGTATTTTTTAAAAAAATGATCCCGAATCAGAATGACTACTATTCTAAAACTAATTTAATTTGAGATATTATTGATTTCCCATCAGAGACAGAGAAACTCTGGAAACGAATGTGGATTATCTAGGCGTTTACAGGGCTTATGACCTGTCATTGGCTGGGTTAAGTGGCCAATTGATGTATTACAAACATAACCCATTCCTCCCATCAGCTGATAACCATACATGACAAATTTCGGAATTATTTATTTGTTGAATATCTAGGTATATCATAGTTGAAAACAGTTGAATACAACTAATACTTATACGTAATCTAGATTAGGACAATCAAATAAATTTAATTCGTTCGCACCTGCCTACTTCTTACCTATATCTTATACCTATGAATACAAGCAAAAGAAATAAAAATTAAACAATATCAGTAATTCATAAATGATCAATTATTTGCCATTTATTAATTTTTATTTTTTTAAACTGTCTATTCCATCATTTATTTATTATCTTGATTTGATTTCTTAATACAATATAGCATAATCTTTCAATTATCGTTATTCGCAAATAAATATAGACACATCCCTAAATAAAACATGTTATGATAATATTGAAAATTCCTTGACAGTGCTTAAAAGAATAACAATCACTAATATCGTGTTTCCAACGAAATTTAATTATTTTAGTATAATAAAATAAAGAATATGTAAGGGGCCAAGGGACCTTTGACCGTGTACAGATTTAGATAAGCGCGAAAAATTATATCGAAGTTTATTTTGCGTTCATCGCAAAAATTTTCAATATCGTTGTCCACGTTAGAGCCTTGCGGCAGAATAAACATTGAATTTAATATTAATCTATTAAATATATCGGTACCTTCACCCTTTACCTAACCTCACCTAACCTAACCTAACCTAACCTAACCCAACCTGAGTTTTACGTTCCTTTGCCTTTTTATATTGACGAAAAGGAAGTGCGTTATTCCTAACAATTCATTAAAAATACAATTAAGGATTGCAGCAGCCAAGTAAATAGATACGCATAAATAATTCTTCAACCTAACGCAATCTTCTTACCGTTATAATATACTTATACAAGGTAAAACTACTACTACTACTACATTCCCTTATCCAAATTTGTACTCATTTTAGGTGTTATCAGTTTATTATTGCCTGCAAATCTAGTAGAATGTAGAGTCTGTTTTTAATGCGGCTCGAACGAATTCCCTAATTGCTAATTGCCTAACATCAAGTATATTACACTCTTTAAACAGTAACTTGGATGGGTATGTAAAAGGTCTACCTCTAGATACTCGCAGGACGCACATCTGGGCCCTCCTTACTACATCAATATGGCATTTGGCTGCTCCTCCCCAGCTCCCGATGCCATATAGAATCATTGGCACAGGGCAAAGTTGGCACAGGGCAAAGTACACAGTTCACCCAATAGTGCATAGGGCATTGCATCGGCACACCAACTGCAGTGTATTTAATCATTTTATTACATGGAGGTAAGATGATCATTCTTACGGCCCAGTACCAGTCCAAGTTTTCACACATGAAATATTAAAATGGAAATCACATGTTAATCAATATTTCATGTTGACCCCCTACGGGAATCGAACCCGCGATCTCATGCACAGTAGCCAAATGCGCTACCACTATGCTACGAGGCGGACACTAGGGAAAAATAAACGCGTAATTCCTAAAATTTACACAAAATACTAATTACTTAAAAAGAATTGCAGTAAAACTCAAAATCTTAGATAAATCATTCTTAGTCAAATAGATAAATAATTTTTATTGATTGCAGATACCTCATCGTTCAACTAAGAATAATATTCTATTGATGTTTTGAATTAATATTTTAAATAAATTATTAGAAAAATTACGCATCCTATTTTTCTCAATTCATCCTTATTATTTTTTAAAACTCTATCTATATATTATTTATATTGATATTTTTATCGAACCTTCCACGGCTTTGAGACGTTCGACGTGTATTTATTAAATTTTTCCTCTTCAAAGAAAATAATATCTGTAGACGAGGAAAATATTTTTCAATAGAAAGATCATAGCGATTCGCTTGAAAGTGATTGCTCTCCCTTCGTCATTAAATTCAGGGAAAATACAGGAAAATACGAATGAAACATAGCTGATATAAATACCTTCGCATTTCCATGTCGAGCTCATAATTTTTTCAACTTTTTTACTATTTAGAGATATTAACGATCATTAAACTACATTTTTTAAATGTAGTTAAATGTAGCATGGAGTTGGAAAAAAAAAGTAGATAGAATGCTGTTGAAATGTGATATCTCAGGCTAATGTGTGGTAAATCTATGTATGATAGGTGCACGGCAAACAACCTAATAATTAATTAAAAAACACATCTTATCCTATGGATTTTGTAGATAATTTCAACACTTCTAAAAAAATAAGAGAAAAAAAAGTGGCCTACATTATCTTATGTTCGCCGCGCGTTTGGTCGAACATTGTTGTCGAAATTGCAATGATACAATTTTATTCCAGCTAAAATTTTTTGTCTTATTTTAGCAATGATGCGAAAACATGTAATGGATTGATAATAATAAAAACATAGTTAATAAATTAGTTAATATTAATTAATTTCAAATAAAGAACTTAAGTGCGTACTCATTAGTTATTAGTCAAGTTATCTTGAATACCGTTTCCATTCACCCAGTATGGTTCGCATAGTTTATCTGTATTAGCTGTCGTTAAAAGCAATGCACCCATAAACCCGTATTATACGAGCGGTATAATAAAACTGCAATCATGTCCGCTCGAAGTGCAGCATTAAACCGAGCTTGCACCATGCTTGCACTTTTAACAGCGTGCATTACCCAAAAGAACGTAACAGTTGTTCGTTTCGTACCGGAACGGGTATCGTTAAAAAATAATAACATAAGCCCCGGTGCCCGATCACGAATATCGAGAAATCGGAAGATAAATGAGTTAACTTCCTCTCTCGATAAATACATATTAATATCCCAAGAGTAAGCGTGGTAACGTGGCTCGCTCTGTTTCTCCCTACAAACGTAGTCCCCAGATTTCTTCATGGAATTGAGCACTGAATTAAGTGACTTTTTCACACGTTTTAGATATGGACCAGATGCGTGTTGTATCGTCTTAATATCTCTTTGATAATAAAAAATATGCGTTGGTTTGAGATACGACAAAATATGTCCCAAAAAAAGTTATTAATGGTTTAATATTTTTTTGGTTTTGATAGAATTAAAGATATAATTTAAAAAAAAGCAAAATAAGTACACTAAAAAAACTCAAATCGACGATTTGTGGCTTACGATAGTAAACGTTAGAGGGGTCGATATCTAAAACGTGTTTATTTCGTGCTTATATCGTGCTCAATCGTGGTCAATCACAGGATGTTAACGTTGTTTTGATCAATTTCAGAAAGTTGAAAAAAATATTTAAAATCCCATAGGAAAAAATATATATCTTCTTTTTATCGACTGTCAGGTAACCTGTAGATACGCATTCATGATTCCGGTCCGTAGGGTCGCGGTCGTGGTGAATGGATTCGATTCCTAATAGTCACGCGATACCCGATGAGGCGTTCATTGTGAAATATTTTAATGATAATCAATGGAGGAAATCATAGCGCGATTGTGATTTTGCTAAACATTATCGCCGTTCCACTTACCTAGCGTGCAAGGTACCTAGCACAGCGGGCCAAATGCGAAACGTTTAACAAAAGAATTAAAAAAACCGCGGTGGTGGTTCTGCGAATATTATCGCCAAAGTCAACCTTCTAAAATCTGTTTGCTAAGTAACACTGTACAGGTATACCATACTAAACAGAAAAGAGTAGATTTTCATAGAAATAGTATCTAATAAATGTTTCCTATATGTGCAGCTGGAAGAGAGTTCCCATGGTGGGTTCGTAGTCCCCCCCTAAGCTTGTAGAGGTGTATAACTTCGAATGCGCTATTATACTTATTATCCACTTTGTAGCGCAGTGGTTAACACATAGAGGTACCATGCACGGGGTCGTGGGTTTAATATAAAAATATAAATGTATATTTATAGAGTTTTTCACAAAAATATTTCATTATTTTGCTCTGAAGAGTAAGAGTGGTCGTTTTGCCTTCATGCATTGCACTTGGTAAACCAATGCAGTGTCCTATGCACCATTGGGTGCAAATAAGGGAAAGTAATAGTAGAAGTTATAAGAATTTTCTTGATGTAAGGTTTTGTAAGTCCGGTTATTATACCTATTCGTATTTTTGGTCGCTGTAAAATTTTAACTAATATTCGTCTAAGATTTGAACGCTTGTCGATTTTTGATTGGACGGTTTACTAATTTTATAGATGAGATAATTTAGTGTATCTTTTTCGGTAATCAGTTTTCTCCCGAGTCGTGCTGATAGTAAAGTTCTCAGGTCGAAAGTTGGCTCTCTCGTGGCTTGAGTAATTAGAGGATCACGAGTTCGTGTAAACGTAATGAATGCCTTTGTGTGAGTAATTAATTAATAATTTAATAGCCATGATTCATTCTAACGGTAAAAAAATAAACAAAACAATACACGGAAATGCTATTTAATTTTTTGTTATGTGTTACACTTTCTTAACATTTGAATTGACCTCATATTAGACGAAAAATTAATTTGACAAGTTTTACTGAGTGAGCGTAAACTAATATAATAGACGAGACATAATGTTCACCGGGGGCTAAACCCAGGCAAAGGACAAAGGTGAGGACAAATTTATTTAACCATTTTGTAATATTTTTTGTAAATAAATAAATAAACCAAATTGGTGTCTGTGGACACCACCTGTCGTCTTCGTGATCCGATACTGCAAAAACAGCGCTTAAAAAGTTGGGAAAGTTTTTATATGATAGAAATAATCAAATTCCATTTAAATAACTGCTTAATTCCAAGTTCCTACCGCAACGGTAGAATAATTTGTACCGAATTTTTACAGAGTTTGTATGGAGGTGTCTTTTATGAATACGATTTTTCAATGGTAGCGGGACTTAAGCTTCTAAAGTAAATTATGACAAGACCATGTATGTATTTTAAAAACTTTTTTAATAAACCGAACTATTGACAATTTATTAATGACATTTCATCCATTTTACTGGAGTAAGACGATTTTTTGGCATTATGTGCTCCGTTTTTAATGATGCAAAATTTATTTATTTATTTTATTGTTTTTACGCCCATAGGGCTTTTACAAAGACATTTTTAAATAATTACACAGTAGGTAGCTATTAATTACCGCCAGAGATGGCATCCAGACACTGTTCCCTAAAATGCACTAGATTTGTGTTGAAAACATCAATATTGTTAGTATAGTTGTTAGCCAGTGCATGCATTCTTCGTATCGTAATTATCCAAAAAGGCAAGAAGATGCCCATGGCATATATTGCCAATAATTCGTTGATAACAACGCAATTGGGTGGGTAAATTTTAAAGTTAGAAAAGGCAGGTGAATGCTGATTTAGGACTAGTAAGTACAGGTACTATATTTACGTCCTTGATAAGGAATTTAAGCGTATCAACAGACATTTCGAAAAAAGGTTATCGCCCAGTTTCCGTGGGTAGATGTAGGAAATACGTTTTTGTTTCGCTCTTCGCGGTTTGTTCATGCAATTGTTACGGATATAAAAACATGCCATTACTTAAATAGTTGCTCATAAACGCTTTCCTGTTTTCTTGAGCCGAACAATGGATTTCCTCCACGCCAATCGATTGACTATTGCGCCAATTACTCACGCTTCGTGATACATAATATATATAATTATAGCGGCGTATACCTGCGTACCTGCCATACAATACAAGTCAGTGTATTATACAACTTACGGTAGAACGTTCACTGGAAAATATGACTCCCCATGATCCCATAAAATGACTCCCCTTGATGCTTACCTACGGTACTCCGTACGCAAAAAACATTAATAAAAATCTTTGGTTAGGTACTTATTACGATTTAACTTAATTAAGTATACAACATTTTGGGCGTGTTCAAATACTTGTACACAAATCTGGATTCGTAGTTAGTATATATTTCATTTTATATCCCTACAGAGGTGAGATAGAATTCTTTCAAATTTAGGAATTTAGGAATATGGATATTCGAGCGTTTACAGGGCTTATGACCTGTCATTGGCTGGGTTTAGTGGCCACTTTATGTACTACAACACTCCCCATTTCGCTTATTAGCGAATATCCTCACCAGGTATCATTTTTGATTTTGCATATATGTTACGAATCGAGAATCATTCACCAGCGCGTTAAAAGCTCCATCTATGCATTGATATTGAAGTTAAGTATTTATTAGAAAATTACTTCATTTTTGTAATTAAGACTCTGACCGAGTTAAATTAATTATTCTATCGAAAATGCTTATTCCTTATTATTAATTCCCGAGTATTACATATTCCTGCTGCGTAAAAATAACATCTTCCTTGAAATAAGAGGACGCACGGGAATTGGCCTAAGTGCTGGAGTCTTTAGACGGTGGAAGTCTTTAGACGGTGGAATTCTATATATTTTTAGAAAATTTGTGTGTAAACACCCCTTCTAGTGAATTCTTGTTCGAAGGGTTGTAACAGTATTTATGTAAATACTCGTACATATGTGTGTATCCTCTTATTGTGGTCGCGTTTTCACATGGACATGTATTGATGTCAGTACATCCATATTTGAGCATGCTGTTACATTGGCATAATAGTAAATGTAGGTATTATGAACCTTCGCACACATGTACCGGCATAATATTATGCTGAATGTAATCCAATTCGTGTTAAATACCTGAGCCTACCTATACACAGGAAATCGCGTTAATTTATGTATGTATCGTAAGACCTGCGTGACTCGCATAAAGACTAAACATAGATACATGTACCTACATTCTTCTGCAGGTATATTAACAACCTACATATGACATAACTAATGGATTAATCTACAAAGAAAATAAATACATAATCTATTAAGCTGGTAATCGATGTAACTAATCTTCCGGTCAGAGACATTTCGGCGCATGTCAATTTTGGCCGAAATAATTTTTTTTTTCTATTGATCCATGAAACCCGTTTTTTAATACGATATTTAATTTTCAAGATAGCCGGGTTTATATATGGCGGAAGTCATTACTCTACCAAGCAAATACACTTTTTTTGTCATACGACACTTTGCTTGGACGTGCCAATTACCACTTGCATATAAAATAATACTACGCATATAATCGGCGGCTGTTAAGAATATACATTAATTTTTTAAAACAGGTAATTCCTCTGTCGTTATGTTTTGATTAATTTAAACGTCAACTATTCGAGTTTATTATACCTCCATATTGTAATAATAGGCAAGCTGGTTAAGGCTCTCGGGAGGCAAACGTAGTATATGGCCTAGCCAGCCGAAACGCCTTCGCCGGATGACATTAGATACCAAGGGTTGCTGTGTCCGTTGCATCACCTCTGTCTTCCTTACTAATATTATTCTAAGACACCTATTCTCAAAACTCAGAAGTCTGCTATTTTGTGCCCTGGTTGCCATGATTCGCCGCCATAGAGGAAAACAGGTGTGATGCAGGTTTTTATTCATTTTACAAGGCATCAGGTTCTCGGCGCGGCGTCCTGGTCGTCCACTGTTGACATTCGTCGGCAGTTTGCGTCAGAGCTGCGGGACGTGTACTTGACTTGGAAGGATGCACGGGAGCTGGCGGCCGATCGCTTGGCTTAGAGGCAGTTTGTGGAATCCATATGCTCCACATAGGGAGCGGATGATATGATGATGATGGTGATTGTAATATTAATAAAATATTTTGAAATTTTAAGTGTTAATAGTTCTAACCACGGAATTCGCAGAAATCATTTATCTGTTTTTGTCATATTCAATCGTATTGCATAGAAAGAAAGGCATTATGATTATCGACTCCTTAGATTTGGTAAAATTTAAGTGTTCTCCGCTTGATCAAAACTAATCATCCTAAGAGCCCCCGCAGACTAGAGACTTTCTATCGGGCGATAGTTTAGTCGGGCTTTTAATCAGTATAAAGATGTATGCAAGTGCGCATACTACAACGATCCGGTATCGACCGATTGCCTCATAGGTCTTGCGATTGCCTTTAACCTATCCTATCTATAAACTATCGGCCGATAGCTTAATAAGTATGGCGCTCTTCCACGCGCGCACACTTGCCGATTGTTTAATCGGGCGATAGCTTTCTCCTTCGTAGTATTCAGTAATAATAACTTTTCTTGACAATATTGTTTCAACATTCATTGCGACCGCTCTCTTTCCAAAGTCGTTTATTAACTGGAAAATCATTCGAGAGCAGTTGGCCGACTGTTCTCTAGTGTGCGCACTCATCACCAACCCGACTGTTTTGTTGATTCAGTGTGCGCGCTAACAGCCCAACCCGACTAAACTATCGCCCGATAGAAAGTCTCTAGTCTGCGGGGTACCTTAAAATCCCATTCTTTTTCTCACTCGCACTTCCCAAGATCCTTATCTGAGTTAACGCATAGTGCCTCGCCCGTGAATGAATAATTCAACACATCATGTTTGCATTGTCTTGTCGATTCTTTTGTTTTGATTGCATTTCTGGATGATGGCTTATTGAAACAGCAGTTGGCAGTTGGCGCCCATCGCCGTGTCAACAGCGCCATTTAGTTGGATAATAATGAACTGAACGATGATAAAACATATATTTTATATAGGGTGGGAAAAAAGATCCAAGATTTTAAAATGTGTTTGTATGAGGTGCTCACTCAATTGAAATGAGTTGGGACAATGTAGCACCTCATTTGACATTTGACGTGAGGTGTGACGTAATGGTCGGCCGGGGGGGGGGGGGGGGGGATTCTGCTCGCACTGACACCGCGGCCGGCTAGACATACGGCGATCACGTGCAAATTGGCACGATGGACACAAAAAATGGCACGTGGATATCACGCGTCTGGGATGTTATGACTCGTGAATGGTAGTCTCGAAAGGATACCAGGATACGTGATATCTCAAATCCAATGGCAGTAGGTATTATCGAAATGGATAAATATCTAAAGGAAATTTTAGTTCCTCGAATATAACCGATCGTAGAAATAGATTGAGTGGAAAAAAAGTATCTCAGCTATTGTTTTTAAATGCCAACATGTAAAATAATATCTTCAATAATTATTTTTAAAAAAATATTCATCTGTTTTATTCATATATTCATTATAAATTAAATAAATATTGTTTTCTTATTACTTTAATAATAACTTAGTGTTTGATTAAAAAATATTGTGCGGTCAGTGAAGTGCAGCCCTGCAATTTTCAAAAACGACCATCACTCATCATCCAACATCGTTTAGTTGGTGAGTACATAATGCACAGGTAAATATTGTAAAAGGAATCATCGCGCGCCATATTGCAGCGAGCGTTAGAAATGTCCAATGTGCACGCAACGACGCGACGGTACACGCATCACATCACAAACACAAAGAACAAAGGCAACACAAAAATGTCCCATCCACAGAATGTACCAGTGCCATGATGTCTGTCTGCCCGCCGAATGGCCGAATGCCGAATGTAGTATTGTAGTATAGACAGTATGATACTACAAAAGTGTGTAGTGAGTAGTGGCATGTAGTAATGAGGTATAGTGTGTGACAAATGTAGTAATATAGTAATGTAGTGTTGCCTGCACAGAGACATACAGCAGAATGTGTTAAAGTCACGTCAGAATTGAGTTAAGACAAAGCATTAGAGTTGGTACAAACGTACTTTTTGTAGTGATGGGACAGATGGCGCTAGTGTATGGGACATTTGTAGTTTTCAACACAAATCTAGTGCATTTTAGGGAACATGTGTCTGGATGCCACCTCTGGCGGTAATGAATAGCTACCTACTGTGTAATCATTTAAAAATGTCTATGTAAAAGCCCTAAAACCACTAAAACAGTAAAATAAATAAATATTCAGATATTAATTTACATATGTACCTATCTGGATTGTGTTTTAAAATAAAATATCCATTAGATGCTAATTTCTATTTATGAAATGTTAAAATAATGTGCGCAATTATTGCAGGTATTAAAATCTCCAACTATAGGATGTTTTCTCATTCTGTGTAATGTTTGGCGTACATTAATGACTCAATGCTAAGCAAATGTTGAACTTAACTAAGCTAATATGTTGAATCTACAACGAACTCGTCACTTAACGGTGAAATCGACACATTTCCTTGATCTATACACTCTCCAGGATGTAAAAACAGTTACTCAAGAAAGTTAGGGGAAAATTCTAAATACTGTAGGTATATTTATTAAACTTATTCAAATCCCAAATTGTAAATCATAAATTTAAATTTTCAGGCAAATACAGTAATTACATATCTTTTCAATAATTTTAATATTGTACATATCTTCTCTGAGACAGGTGCGCAAAACGCCACCTAGTAGAGAAGATATCAATAACAAATTAGTTTCACACACCATCTGTAATGAATAAGATATGTAATGCTAGGGACCATAATAAATAAATAAATATTTAAACCAGCGCTTCGATTCTGTAAGTGTTTTTAAACTACTGCGCATACGATTTTGTACTGAATTCGTATGCGCAGAAGTGTATAAAACCTTAGAGAATCGCACCGCAGAGCCTGAAACGGAATATTATCAAAACATTCAGGTTGTTTAAAGAAATTTCTTGGTGGAAGTTCATTGTAATCGAAATAAGATTAAAAATAAAAATAGTTGACACTTTAATCCACTTTTGTTTTTGGGACCAATAACCGGTTTCACCGCTTTCCGCGGCATCGTCAGACTGGTGGTTCTTTCATGTGGGTTAAGATTTTTTATAGGGGACGAAATTTAAATGGTGGGGGTGGATTCTTTGGTATTTTATTTTCTGTATTTAGATATTTTCAAAGTAATAAAATATTTATGATGCTATTCTTAAATAGAAGTAATGTTGTTTTTCTATTTTTATTTTTAATTTTATTTTTTAAAAAGGTTTTTTTTACTAATTACTATGGTTGGGGTACCTAAGTGTACTTACTATCTCATTAAGGGGGTAATTATGTGTTTTTTTAAAAGGAAATTTGAAGCGGTGAAACCGGTTTATTGGTTCCCAAAAACAAAAGTGGATTAAAGTGTCAACTAATTTTATTTTTTAATCTTATTTCGGAATATTATCAGTTATCATTGTGATACCTTGTACTGGCGCTGAAGCGTATGACTGATCATCTTGCCTTTGTGTAACAATTAATCAAGATTCACTGCACTTGGTGTAGGTACCAATACAAGGCAGAGTTAATAATTCATAATAATACATGCTGTAAAAAATTATATTTCGAATAATGTTCGACTTGTGTGTACTTAAGTATATGAAATATTTATTATTTGTTTTAAAATTATAATTTAAATATTCTCTATAAACTCTGTCTTGCATTTTGTAATACACAAAAAAAGCAAATCATTTTCAAATGCTCCTCCGCCTAGCCACGAGTTCTTCTCTTTAAGGTAAAGTAAGCTTATTATTATATAAATTTTGTTTCTTATTTATGCATACTGTTAACTGTTATAAAATGTATGGTGTGTTTATTTTAAAAAATAAAAGCTATGATTTTTTTTTTAAATACACGTTTACCAACTTTGCCTTCACATACCATAACGTCTTTCGCATCAGAGACTACGATATTTTCTATCCAGAAACTTTAAACAGATATTAAATTAACATTTACATAAAAAAAAAACATACTAATGCTTGCGTTATGTACCATACCAACGTTTTCACCAGATACCATGCTGTAGGTACGCTGAACGTGTGCGCTCACATGTCCATAATGAAAACACTTAAACAAACATAATGCCTCGTGTAAATATTAAACCTTAGTGCAAACATACCGCCTGCGCCTTCCTCCGCGCTGGCGCTGTATGCTTTAGTGGTGCTAAACCATTTCTTATTACACCAACACTTTCTGATTTCTTAAACTTGGTACCACTTTTTATTATTTCCATATTATTGTTTTACTATTATGTATGTATGTGCATGTACATGTATATTTTGTATTTAATTCCTTTTTATATAAACCTTATAGGCTTAAAAGGTTTAGGATAAATTATATTATTAATAAACTAACTTAAAGATACCTAATCCATAAAAAAAGTCATAAATTACCCACCCATCCATTCATCTCTCAACCTTAAACAAACAATGGACCTGACCATTGAACATATGCACTGACACAACTTCATTATCCAATTTCATTTATTCTTGTACCCTTGATAAAGAGACACGTGTTGCCTCGAAACCGGTCGGGAGTTAGATTAATAATTAAATAAAAAGTAGTTAAAAGCAAAGTTTTTCATTTAAATAGTTTATAATGAATAACTGCAAAGTGAGTGCTTCTAACATAAATTTCATATATTATTAACTAACCATCACGCCATTTCCCCGTAGGGGTAGGCAGAGAGGATAGAACGCCATACCACCCTGTCCTGACAGACTTCCTTTGCTTCCTCTACATTCATACATCTTCTCATGCACATAAGCCGATTATTCCGACTTTTCACATGTCCACTTTTAAGTACTTGTCGTACTTGATCATGTCATGTATTTTTCGGCCTTCCTCGGCTTCTACATCCAGGCACACTTGCATTTAAACTTCTTTTAGCCGTTCTTTCATCACTCATTCGCTCCACATGGCCAAACCATCGTAAAAGCCTTTTTTTAAATTTTGTCGGTAATGCTTATCTCAGCCTTGCACTCTGCTCTAATTTGTACACCTATCATACAATCATCTATCATACATATATTATTAATATTATTATTTTTTACAAAAGTAGCTTTTTCTCAAATACTCGTGATGTATTAAATTAATAAAACTAATAAAATAATTCGGCATTTTTTGTTTGAAAAATGTCGAATTAATAAGGCGGTCGCGGTCGGTTATGTCAATATTTATTTCTATACAGGTATCAAATTAACCACAGCGCCCTTGAAGTGATTTCTCACGAAAACATTATTATTATCCTAATTGTACTATTTTCATTAGGTATTATCTCACCTAATTGACCATCTCTGCGTTCTGTTTGCGCCGCTTGGCATATCCCGTCTATTGGTATAATTTTAATACACGTCCATGTTTGTTCAGCAGGGGATACTAGAGATACTGTTGATGACGAATGGCTGACGTACCAGCGGATGGAAAGGAGGGAGATGACGGGAGACGAGAGAGTAGAGAAGAGAGACGAAAGAGATAGGAGATAGGAGACAAGATGAGATGTGAAATTGCAACGTGTGTTAGGACTTAGGGTGGAGGGGAATGAAGCGTGAACAGATGTAGAAGACGGTTAATAAAATACCAACAGATTTTTAAACATTACCATCCTATGGAGGTCCAACGGAAATGAATATTGATCAAAAATAAGAATTACAAATTGGTAATGGCAGGATTTTCTAATTGCTACGCGTGTACTTGGTACAGAGGGAAATGAGTGTGAATAGATATGAAGAAGGTTTAATAAAGGTCACCAGATTTTTTAATCATTGCAATTACTAGTATTTTATATGTATGACCTCAAAAATTTTAATTATTTTTATTTTACATGTATCTTTTTTGACTTTACTTGTATTTTTGCCGCATTTTTTACTGCTACAGCAATAGTAACGGGCATTAATTTTGAATTTTCTTTCTCCGACAAGTCACAAATTAATAGTGTTGAACTTTTTCTTTACAATTTCTCCACCGCGCTAATTTTCATGTTAATTAATTTGTCGACCCTTACAGCAAAAACCCTGAACAATTGAGCTACTAAACAAAGCTATTATATCAACAGTGGAGACTTTGTGTTTCATACAACATCATAAATAAAATATTATTGATTAATAATAAGGTTTCAATGAACAAGTATCGAAATTATTTTAGTAATTTCATTGGCTTTGCTATCTTTCATTATAATATAGTTTCGTGCTTGTAAAATTTTATAAAATGAATTTTTTTATATTTTATCTATATCTGTTATAACGAGTGTTTGACAGAGTGCTTAGTCGTCATTCAAAATCTGCGCATAGGTCTCGTATATGTACATAATTTGTATATTTTTATGCTGCATAACTTGGATGGAAAAAAGATACAGAACAGGCTATCCTAGTGATTAGAACTCTGATTTTAAATAAAAAAGAATTATATCATCACACGTAATGTATTACATTTGCATTCCTCCTATTGTCTGATATTCATGTATGTCAATTTTTGCAACTTGCAGGCGTATAACGTGAATTGGCGCGTTGCTTCACATGCAATTTCTCTGCCATCTGTTGAGAAAAATCATAATCATTTTTCTAGGTCATTATAATTTTGTTTTATTAGATAATTTGCCGAATGATTTCCGTTACGATTCGATGCCTCCACATACATGTAAACTCCCGTGTCGTTCACACAGGTCGGTAGACCTGTTGTCTGTAGTTCGTTCTTCCCACGCGCCCGTGTTTCTAGAATGAACTCACCTTTTATAATCCACCACGGTTTATGTATCATTTATAATCATTCTAATCATTCATTTATATTCAACTATTATCATTTTATAAGTGTGGGTAAATAACTCGACGCATACATCAGTAGGAGTGTAAGGCTTTATTTATGTGGGTAGTTTTACAACACTTTTGTACGAGTATTTTGTATTCTCATATTGTTATTGTAGTTGTTTTTGTTCACCATCATTAGTTTGTTAAATATAGCGTTAACATTCAAATTGGAAGGCATAATATGTGTTTAATTCAATACTCCTTTTTTTATCTATCTGTAGAAATGTGAACAAAAGTCATTTGCATTTTTATGCTATACTTATTTAATTTTAACAAATCAACTTGATTACAGGAAACTGCGGCTAAAAATGATACGTTTTTAAAGATGAAACTTTAGGGCTCTCACGTGCAGAATGCTGATTTATTTTTTAAATTTATATCATTGTATTGTATGCGTTACGCGTGTTCTTTTCATTTCTTGATGACATTATGTCTCTTTTTGAACAGTTTCTTTAATTAAAGTTGCATGATTAGATTTTGATGTCCCAGCGATAGAATATATGACAGCTTTGTGGCGCTTAATTGCCAATTGTGTTAACATATATAAATCACGCTGCACAATTTATTCATACCGCTCGGTCACGAAGCACAATCGCGGAACAGTCATTTGGTAATAAAGAATTAGCGGAACGACCGCTCCTTGACAGTCATGCGGCTTGTAATTCGCCCATGAAACGAATTAATGATATGTTAGCTCCGGTATCTAATAAACATGTAACGAAACATCGTCTTGATATATTTTGACTGTGTCCAAATCCTTGACTAACGTCGGATATTACCAATAATGGAGTTACATCAGTTGAACTCTTACTTGAAGTTATTGAGTTACTTGGTTGAATCTAAATTATTGAGCGTCATGTTTTCATGTAAACTTTTTTTCAAAGAACCATGTGAACTTTTTTGTATTCTTTTGACTGTGACCTTTAATTATTCACATTAGATAAAATAAGCTTAAAGTAAATGTCCTGTTACTCCCTTCAGAAGAGTCTCATTAAAAACAAGTGAAAGAATATCTTTCTTGTAAGCTGCATTTATTAATCGACACAAAACGCATTTGTATTTTTACGACGTCGATATCCACCGAATACGTTTGTTAATGTTCTTATAATACGCAAATGGTTGTGTCATCGAGCGAAATTATTGATTTTGAGTCATAAAAAAGCCATAAAAATACTATAAAATTATTTTATGCGTTTTCACCTACGTATGATATTGACAAATGATGCATCGTAAATAATATTTTTAAATTCAATAAAGTATTTTAGTATTTTTAATCAGTTACTTTCGTAAAATTACGAATGAGGGTAAAGTGCTGTAAAAATGTGGGTAATTCTTAATCATTTAATTTATTATTATTATTATCACGGATAATTTATACAACGCCGTTTTCGTATAAATATACTTCAAGGGCGCTGCAAATGTTGAATTTAACGGCTCGGGAAATTTTAAGTGAATGAAACTTATTCTGTGAGTAGAAAATACATTAATCAAAAGATTTAGAGAACAAATGGGTCTTAAGTTTCTATTGATACACGGTTAAAAAGGATTGTAGTAGGTAATTACGAATAAATAACTAAAAATTTCAGGTAAATTATTTTTAGTCAGATAGGTGAATCATTCAGCGTCGACACATTTTATAAATATGAAGACTCCGAATAATTCACCATTTAACGAGTAATTATTATTAACCTTAAATTTTGAGTAAAGTGTTCGTTCAGGCTGGTAATTCATAATCTTCCCTTAATGTACCTAATAAATTAACAAAACGCACTATTTTTTTGGTGCACTAATGCAGTGCCCTACGCACCATTAAAAATGTGGAGGATTCGTAATTACTGCAACCCATTTTTAAACTTTGTTTTAAAGAAATCATCAGGAAATCGTAAGAATTTTTTTTGTATCAAATGTTATTCATGTTGTTTTTTCACTCCCGTGTTTTTGTCATATTTACATTAACAAACCTATGTATTTTTAGTCAAATTCTAACTGCTACAGACATTTTTATTGTAGACATACAATTTGAGTACGTGTACACAATACAATAAAAATAATATCGTCGCCCCTATGGAGAAACTCACCAAATGCAATTTCGTCAAAATCAATTTATTTATAAAGGGAAACTTGTAATTTCAAGCTATATCAATAAAAAATGGCTGAAATTCTACCTTTAAGATTTTAGTGAATTCAAAAAAAATAAATTTAGTTTTTTTTTTCTGAAATGATCGTACATTTCATTTTTAAAGTGTAAATTCATGAACCTAAAAGCAATCAATAATCCAAAGAAAACCGTTATCTTCTATCGCTCTAAGTATTGAATTACGCAATAAAATTAGAGCGATTTGAAAATGAATTTAAAAAGAAAAGTTTTGTTACTTGGTGAGTTTTTCCACTAGAGCGACGGTATGTAGATTAAGTTGTTTTTATTTGTAAGCAATAATTTATTCAAACAATGCACTGTAAAAGTTACATACATACACATACCTGTCATGTACACAATGTACAATGCTAATGTACTCAATTAAATAAAATGATGTGTGCGTTGGTGTTGGTTGATATCACGATGTTAAATAATAATACCTTCCTTGCATAGTCAATTAGATCTAGGCACCTTTCAGGCGTTTTTCATTACCTTCCACTCCGTCATTACTCTCCTTCAGTAAAAATAATAATTATTAAGTTAATAAGACGAGTGTTTTTGACGTGATAACGTCTAATAAATCGATGAACGCCGGCTGCACACACGAAAAAGCATGACTCATTGTCACGTTCCGCCTGAGCCGAGTGTGCAAGCGAGAGCGCGGAACAAGCGATAGAGAGGCTCGATCGGCCTAAGCGTTCGGTTTGTGACGCATCTATCTCTCTTCCGCTCCATCGGCCGATGCGTCCGAGTAGAAGGGAGACAGCAGCAGCACACAAGAAGAAAAAAAAAAAAAAAAAAAGTTAATTTAATAATAATTTAATAATAATAATTCAATTAAATTCATAAAAGAATGCTATTTTTCATCAATGTTTTCTTATGACGTTATCACGTAAAATAATCGTCCGTAAACCGACTTTACAGACAGCCAAAAGTTTTTGTTTAATTTTCTTTTTAAAGCTTATGTGCCATGTAACTAAAAACATTAATTTATTAAATTACTTCTGTATCTTCAAATATTTTCATTAATCAACAAGTGGGGATTAACATCACAAGCATCCAGACTCGAGAACAATCACTTTCGATTTTTTGTGGTCTCATCGGGAATAGAACCCGGAACCTCCGTTACGATAAGTTTACACACACGTTATTAAGTTATCGGTACAGCTTACGATCGAATTTCTTTTCTGCGTCACCTATTTTGTTTCATCTCAAAATGGCCGCCGATCGTGGGTATTCCGCACGACCGTAAATTCAACGGGAACGTAATGGAATAAATTGGCACACTCGCACTCTTGACTTAATTGCGACAGTTCACGAATACAGGCATAATAATCTTCTCAATTTCTCCTCACTAAAGTCCGCAAACCTCTCAATGAAAACACCCGACGCCACTGCCGTGTCAAGACGAAACACGGTATCTGTAAAAAGAACGATTTTAGTAAAACATAAATTATAGATAATCGGGTTGTGGTCATATGGTAGATTCGGGGATTCAGGATTAGAATTTCTAGGTTCGAATCCCACTCCGTGGGATTTCGTGAGGATCCCACGCCATTTCCCCGTAGGGGTAGGCAGAGAGGATAGAACGCCACACCACTCTGTCCTGGCACACTTCTCTTGCTTCATTCACATTCATACATCTTCTCATGCACGCACGTCGATTATTCCGACTTCTAACATGCCCACTTTCAAGCCCTTGTTTTACTTGATCATGCCATGTCTTTCTCGGCCTTCCTCGATTTCTACATTCAGGCACAGTCGCAACATATATTTTTTTAGCCGTTCTTTCATCATCCGTTCGCTCTACATGACCGAACCATCGTAAAACACCTGTCTTAATTTTGTCGATAATGCTTATCTCAGCCTTGTACTCTGCTCTAATTTCGACATTTGTACACCTATCATACCACACATTTCCCTGAGAGATCGCATTTCAACTGCATTCAATCTACTTTCATCCTTATTTTTCCAACACCACGCTTCACTACCATACATAAGGGTTGGTACCAGAACTCCATTATGAACTGTCAATTTAGCCTCTTTTGATAAGCACTTATTAGATACGACATAACTTACATATTTAATAATATTTATTATTCTCTTTTGTCTCATATTATGTATATTAATTAATGAATTAAGAATGCGTTGGGTTCACGTGTTATATTCTTAATATCTGAAATAAATTAAACGAAATTATTATAGAATCGAATATATTATTTAAAATAACTACCTCAAGATACAGTGTTTCCTCAAACACAGCAGACCACGCCGAAGAGTATCTCAGTACTTAGTTATATTTCCTAGCTCTTGTCTGTTCTACCAAGTCACGACTTTTCGGTTTCGAGAGAACTGCATATCTGTTTTTCAATTGAGATTTATTAGTTTTCTTCGTTCGTAGACCGTAGAACTGTATAATTAATACTAATTTTTTACTTTACAGTAATCCAGATAATACAACAACGTTAAGAGCCCCCGCAGACTAGAGACTTTCTATCGGGCGATAGTTTAGTCGGGCTTTTAATCAGTATTAAGATGTATGCAAGTGCGCATACTACAACGATCCGGTATCGGCCGATTGCTAAGTTTAATAGGCCTTGCGATTGCCTTTAAACTATCCTATCGATAAACTATCGGCCGATAGCTTAATCAGTATGGCGCTCTTCCACGCGCGCACACTTGCCGATCGTTTAATCGGGCGATAGCTTTCTCCTTCGTAGTATTGCAGCAATAATAACTTTTCTTGACAATATTGTTTCAACATTCATTGCGACCGCTCTCTTCAAAAGTCGTTTATTAACTGGAAAATCATTCGAGAGCAGTTGGCCGACTGTTCTCTAGTGTGCGCACTCATCACCAACCCGACTGTTTTGTTGATTCAGTGTGCGCGCTAGCAGCCCAACCCGACTAAACTATCGCCCGATAGATAGTCTCTAGTCTGCGGGGGCTCAAAGAGCAGACTACAACCACGCGAC
This sequence comes from Micrasema minimum, assembly GCA_022494985.1. Classification (NCBI taxonomy): domain Eukaryota; kingdom Metazoa; phylum Arthropoda; class Insecta; order Trichoptera; family Brachycentridae; genus Micrasema; species Micrasema minimum. The sequence goes on from JAGVSP010001871.1 coordinate 73,131, forward strand.
TCGCGGCCGCTTCCCAAACAAACGTATTCCTTGTTTTTCTCCCTGGAATTTAAAATTAGAGCAATGATTTTTTCAAACTTTTTATATATCGACCAGATGCGGGTTTGCATCTTATTATTTAAAAAAAAAAAATTTGCTAAATGAGATATTATATAAATGATAAAAAAATAAGACGATCATCATCTGGTCGATATCTAAAATGTGTGAAAAAATCATTGTTCCAATGTAAAATTCCAGGGAGAAAATCGAGGAATACGTTCGTATGGGAAAGCGGCCGGGAGTTACGTGGTGGAGTATGCTCTTAATAATATTTTTTTTTAACATCAAATTAAATTTTGTATAAAAATATTACTTGAAAAAAAAATGAAAAAAAAAAAAACTGTTATTACTTTTCCTTATCCGCACCTAATGGAGCATAGGGCACTGCATTGAACAGCATGTGCAGTGTATCTTGATCATTTCTCTTAGGGACACGAAAAAAAGATGATCAGACGTGCGCTGAACTGAATAAGTAAACATTAAACTCTAAATATTTTATGGTTAACGTTTACTGAATTTTTTTATTATTGAAAAATAATATCGTTTTTCGATCCCAATGTGTGAAAGTACCTACCCAAATCCAAGTCGATAATTGTTAGCTGCGGGAGACGATCCTGACACAATGCCAATGCGATGCGTGGTTGATTTTTATTTTATTTTTCATCATCGCGTGAGACGTCACACTTCACTCGATTCGTCACGCTCTACTGGAAGCAACATAGATCTTTGTATAAAAGTGAGCACACACAGCCTCTTTTACAGCAAAGCTGACAGTTAAATAAATCAAAGGCTCTTGCAGTGGATCGTATGCATAAAAAAATATTGAAAATGAGTTCAGTAGTAGAATTATAAACATTGTTAATCACCACAAGATACAACTGTGTATTTATAATTACACTGAAATCCAATGTACACATTCAAAATATTACATTATTGTGCTCTCATCGGGAATCGAACTCAGAACCCCCACGTGAGAACCACGGGCCCCAAAGTCTAAATTTAACCCTCACCCACTTAATTACAACAAAAAATGTTTTAAATATCATCATACTTGCCCAGTAAATCACGTTTCTATCGACAGGAAAATATATTCACTAAGCACGCTCATAAGATGGAGTCGATTCTAAAATAATTTGTGATATTATATCTATCGAACGATATACAGAGTGATAAATCCCACTATGTTACAAGTAATACGATATAAATATCTCAGCGGGGTTCCACGCCCATACAAACTTGCAACCTAATTAGTAGATACTACCATGTTTGTTTTTATTTATATCGATAAAAAAATCTATATCACTTTAACATTCTGGTATATTTATAATTTCCCTTCCATTGTTATGATACATGAGGAATTCCAGTGGTACCAAGAATTTAATTTAAAAAAGTATTTTCATGTAGACGACAAATTCAAGAGTTTGCTTTTCATCATCGTTCCATATCGTCTCCCTATATGGAGAATATGCATTCCACAAACCATCTTCAAGCCAAACGATCGTCCACCAGTTTCTGTGCATCCTCCCAAGTCAGGTCTACGAACCGTAGTTCTGTAATTAAGCATTTAGTTTAGACAAACATCCTTTTAAGTTAGTAGCGATGTAGTGCAGCAATATTTTGCACGTATGTAATGTACTTTAATGCACATAACACACTCTACGCTTGGCGTTAGTCGTTTAATGTAAATCTCAACACAAGTGCACATCACCGACCGCCATTCAAGTGTTCTACATACCGCACCATGAATACTATACTGCACTAAGTCCCGATTTGTCGAAAATGAACTGAGAATACCAAGTTATAGCCTACATTGACTGCTACATTTTTGTCTTAGAATCATGTTTCTATCTCACTCCTATGTCGAGATGTTATGTTTAAAAAATCCAGTTTTTATGAAACATTCATCATCATCATCATACCATATCCGCTTCCTATGTGGAGCATATGGAATCCACAAACTGCCTCCAGGCCAAGCGATCGGCCGCCAGCTCCCGTGCATCCTCCCAAGTCAAGTCCACGTCCCGCAGCTCTGACGCAAACTGCCAACGACCAGGACGCCGAGAACCTGATGCCTTGTAAAATAGGCAAGCATGGTTAAGGCTCTCGGGAGGCATACGTAGTATATGGCCTAGCCAGCCGAAACGCCTTCGCCGGATGACAGTAGATACCAAAAGTTGCTGTGTCCGTTGCCTCACTTCTGTGTTCCTTACAAAGTCAAACCACCGCACACCTAAAATTCTTCTAAGACACCTATTCTCTAAACTCCGAGGTCTGCTGTTTTGGGCCCTGGTTAGGTGCCATGATTCGCAGCCATAGAGGAGAACAGGTGTGATGCAGGAGTTATAAAGACGGCACTTTGTTTTAACCGCGTAAACATCCGATCTCCAGACAGCTTTCATACTTTCATGAAACATAACTGAAATAAAATCACATTTCTGCGATTTTTCAAAAGTTACTTTTTTTAGTTTGTGCAATTTAGTATTCATGGTGTGATATGTTTATAACCAGGTTCCTACTTTGTATTACTATAATTGTCTGCCTTTGTATCTGTGTATCTCTTCTACACAATACAACGGTGAAATGGAGTGCTTAGCGTAGAGTGTTAGCGGGTTTTATCTCTGGAGTGTTAATTTTTTATTCACACTAACCTACAATACGCAGAATCACACTCGTCAAATATGTTTTTATCTATTAACACTTCACTGGTTCAGTATACAGGTTGCTCGGTTTAGTTTATTGTTTCCGCATTAACTATTTGATAATTTTTCGAAGAACGTAGCGCGTATCAGCGGTAAAAATTCATGTTTTTTAAAGTAATTTACATAAAATATTATTGAAACGGTCTGAAATGGGGATCCACCTCCACCCACAGCTGTTTTAGAGTCCAGATTCCTGATGGACTCCATCAGCTGTGCTATTTTAAACGATTTTACATACTTTAAATTTGCAAATGCAAAGCAAATTGCAGTCCAAAAGATTTTCAAGTGAAGTTAAATCAGTAAGTGGAAGCATCGATCGACTCAGTGTCTCGATGCCACCGCTCACAATTCCCCTCAATGCCACTGTATCAAATAAAAAACATTATTTAACAAAATGAAAACGGTCTATTGTAAAAGTAAAATTCACATTGCACAGTATTTATTGCTGTATTGAATAAGAAATTGCACAGTTAACTGACCCGTATAAAGCTAGCTTAAAATGTATTTCTGGTTTAGAGCTGTTCCATGCTTTAACCTCATCCCGAAGTGAATTCGCCTACAACTTTTGTATGGTTATAAGGTTCATATTGTGACGCTTTTTTGTTAACGATTTTTAACTAACTAACTAACCGTCACGCCATTTATCGATTTTTAGTTCAATGGATCACTCCGCGATAGTCACGAAATAAAGATATACGAGTACATAGAATTGCGCAAGATAGAACGGTTTTCAGAAACAAAAAATAGAAGTCTAGCTATGTATTTGTACAAGCTATGGAGGGCTAATAAACTCATTTTTGGCTAAACCTTCTATCACGGATTACGGTTATAGTTTTCTGTTAAGCAGGTATTCTATATACTAATTTTAATTAAATTATTATAAAACGAATAGAGCCCGTCTCCGCCCGATTAATGATACCCTAAAGTATATCTTGAACAAACCAGTGGTTAACTTTCCGATGTATTACAAAACGTGTTTATTTTATAGGTATCCAGCGATTTCCAAAACAAGGATCCCGCTCGTAATTTATGACCGTATTAAGAAGGTAATGGCTGCAAAAAATATCCGCACCATGCTATTAGCGATGGGAACAAGTTAGGTGATTATTAAGTCCACTCGGTGTTCAGCGAACAGCAAAAAACGAAAAAGAAAAAGAAAAAAGGAGGACAGAATTATTCACACAGGGTTTTTAGTCGCATATCTGCAGCCCTACTAGGAATTGAGAAATTCTTAAATGCAAATTTGTTCGATTCTTGTTTTCCGAACTTGTTTCTCGAAATTCGATGGACCTTCGAAGACTGAAAATTTATAGAGTTGATGTTTCAACTTTCAACGATCAACTTTCACTTAGTTCATGTTATTAAGAGACGAGTATGTAATAATTGTGTTAAGTTACGGAACAAAACTGTTGTTTTTGGTTATACAGCAATTGCAGGATCGCAAACAATGATTTTTTAATAGACTCCGTTTATTTTTTCCCTAATTTTTTTACAAATATATTCTTTGTTTCTGTTTATTTGGGTAATCGAAGATAGCAGGCGAAAGTAATCTGCTAATAAAATACTTAACTTCAATATCAATGCATAGATGGCGCGTTCAACTCGCTGGTGGATGATTCTTGATTCGTAGCGTAAATATACAAAATCAAAAATGTTACCTGGTGTGGATATTCGCTAATAAGCGGAATGGGGAATGTTGTAGTACCTACATAAAGTGGCCACTTAACCCAGCCAATGACAGGTCATAAGCCCTGTAAACGCTCGAATATCCCATATTCCTGAATTTGAAAAAAATTCTACCTCATCTCTGTAGGGATATAAAAATAATCGAAGATATCTTTATTGATTTGGCCGCAGATCTCTTTCACTCCTTGAGGATTAATAATTTTTATACCCCTTGCAAACTTACATTGATATTTCGTATCGTTTTGTTCAAATAGAATTCTTGGTACTCGAAATTCGTATCTCGGTCTTATCTTCCTAATTAATTATGTATTTCCATAGAATAACTTTTTAGATTTTCTCCCTGCTTTGAACCTTTGAAGCCACAAACGATAAAACGACCGCAAAACGAAACCGAAGAGATAACTTTAGATTTCCTATTGTGGATTGTGGCAGTTATTTGGCAAAAGAATGTAACCAACGAATGTGGCGAAGAACATCACACATATGCCATTAAATACATAATAGTTAATTATGCAGCAGAAATGGTGATACATTGTGCGCGGTTAGGTCGGCCAGGGATATAAAAATACCATCGCGTACCGTCGCACAGGGTCAAATGTAACAAAAAAAACAAAAAAATAGGAATTACTCACATTTTAACAGAATTTTTTTTCCTGTCCCCTTTAGTTTTATTTATGAAAATATTAATTTTTTTATGTAACGATTCTGGGATTTTGAGGTTTTTACCCTAATTTTATATTTTTATTATGAAAATTATGAAATTAAACTACTTTTTTTATTTTTTAACACGCCAACTGGTTTCGGAGACACTACTCCTTCATCAGGGCTTTGTATATATTTTTATTGTTTTATTTTTGATCTATGGTTAGCAATTTTATACAAATTGAAAAGGTTCTCTGTTATAAAACAATAGTCTTCGTTCTTAATATTTCTTTTCGTATTTTAATTATTACTTTTACTTGGATAAATTCTAATAATTAACTGTTTTAATCTTAGGAATGATTCTTGAACGCCATAAATTAGTATAGGTAATATGTAAGAGTCGTTTTTTAGGTGATAAGAAGTTTTTAAATTGAGTTTTATTACAGACAAAAATACAAACATGTTAAAAATACTAAAACTGTCGAATGAATAATGTGATCCATATGCATTAATAATTTATTTTATTCAATAACTTTAGCAATACGCATAATTTGACCATAAATCGATTAAAATTATCTCTCACTTAACTAAGCGTATTTATAGGAATGTCTGTGTAGATATTTGGCCTAATACCACATATTTGTTTAACGTGTAGAGTTTATTGTTGAATCCAGAAATGTGTGTAAACACAAGATTTACTTTAATAAAGAACTGATGAAATCCAAATATTTGTTTATTGATGTGGCCTACCATTAATACGCTGGAGATATTGACTTAGCGTCAAACAGGTGATATCATATACAAATACTGCCTTGCATAGTTCACATTTCGATGGCTAACATTCGGTATATTTGTATATGCTTTGTAGTGTCAATGTTCTTAATATAATGTATTCATTGAAAATACAGTCCAATCACATTAAATACTACATTTTGCAGGCTTAAACGGAGTAATCTTTTCATTTTCGAATTAGATATAAATTATTGAATGTTTAAACCCTCAGCTTATATTTCACTCAAATGCATTTAAAAAAAAATTAAAATGGCGGAAAATCACTAAAATAAATCCGCTTTTAATATATCGTAGAAAGAACCTATGCCAAAAGCGCGAATTTATAACGGTAAAGATTGAATGTATTAGACATAATTTAGATTTCAGTACCTATTATATTGTAACACAACTACAACATCTACAGCATTGCCAAATTCCTTTTGTGTACATTGTAATAATAAATATTAAAAATGACAACCAAATAACAATTACTTATTACAAAATGTTGATCTATGTTATCTAACCAACAATCTATTGTAATTATTCTACGATAATGTTAAATCGTTCCAATTACTTCAGTCAATATATGTTCCTGTTAATAATTTGTACTAAATTCGAGATTATGAGCAACCGGTTTGTATTTACACGTACCTATTAGCGAGTCGTGTCGCCGCCCACTCGTATGGGTTCTTTCAATTAGACGCTTCGCGCAATTGCGTGGGACGGTCTTGAATGCGGAAATACCGAGAATTTTAACTGCGTTGGATTTATCGTGTTCATAGATTATATGAATTAATAAACTTATCTCGGAATGCTATTAGCGTAATAACCAGATATGCAACACTTGCAAACATAACCAATACATGAACAAAGTTATTTGTGCATAAATAGTAACAGCTTGAAATGATTGTGTTGGGTGTAGGTGTTACTGTAACGTAATACACTACTGTAACAACTTTTATTTTGGCGTAAGTTGAGTGCATTACTACCTTTACTTACCCACTCTCTTTTTCTCCCATTATCATTTGGCACTTTCACTCGTAAATCAAGGGGAATCGGAATTAAAATCTTTTTTTACTGATTGGTTATTGTATATCTTATCAATCATTATTTTTTTCAGTACTGATAGTAAATCTCCCCTGGGTGGTAAAAATGGCATATCTTTAAATCAGAGTCTATTTTGACAGACTCGTTTACAGTTTTTAAATCTCCTGTATCATAAAATTGGTATTTTTGTAACATAATATTTGATTTATGGTTGTAGCATCAATTTTACAGGTAGTGATTTTTGACACTTTTACCCCGGAGGTACGGTATGAAACAATACGGAAAAATTATGGCATAATTATTCAACTAGGAAGTTGATCCTAAAGCTGAAAGTTATAGCTTTGTCAATAACCGTCAATAGTCTAGCGTTTTATAACCACTTACACCAAAAGGCGGTAAATGGAATAATCAATATTATCATGTTATTACCTACAATTTGTGCTGATTTACGTAATTTATTTTTTAGGTTTTTACGATTTTATTGTCTGTATCGATGCGATGTGAAAAAACAGTCCCGGATTTAATGTCTGCGGTTTCAGTACCACAAAAACACGGCGAATTTATTTTGTAAGGCCGAGTTTTAAAACTAATTTTACTATGCGGTTACACATTTCTACATGCACCGTGGTTTTATGTAGGTAAATACAAAATGCCAGAAAATAATGACATAATTTGCAAAAAGGGCTATTCTTAATTTTAAACAAATACAAATACCTACCATCAACCATCAACAGAAATGAAGTTTGGTGTGGAATATGTATATGTATATCTAGGCGCTTACAGACTTCTTGACTTTGCGTTAGACTCGTCATTAAGTCAAATAATTATGGTCAAGATTATGTATATTAAGTTCTATTAATTTGTGTCTAATTTGGTCACTGTAAACCCTTTTTTCCGCTGTAGCTCTCCAATCTCAATTCTATCGAGATTTTTTTAATTCGGTATTCCGGTACAAACATTTGTACACGCTGGTCCTTTTTGCGGTTTGTAGTTGTCGAATTTGAAATCTAGAAAGTTCTGGAGCGCGCCTCGCGGGTCAATTGACCCCCACTTGGGCCGGTCGAGGATTTGAATCCGGTAGCCACTTCTGACCACTTCAGACCACTTGACTCGCCACTTGTAACCCTGAATCACACTACACAACATGACATACCACACATATACACAACATGACATACTACACATATACACAATACATATTATACACACACGCGAGACTTGTGCGCCGATACATTTTTTGAAGCAAATAAAGAATGGGAAAGAAGATGTCTGAGAAGGAAAAAATATTTCAAATATTTTCAACGATAGATATTAACTCGTCACTCTTCTTCTTTTCGAATTTTGTAATGTATTTTCAAAATTCATGTTTGCTAATTTTATGTTCCCCTTGTTTCAGGGTCCACCACAGCCTGGTCAGCCTTTTAAATTTACAGTTGGAGAATCTTGTGACAGGATTAAAGAAGAATTCAATTTCCTCCAAGCACAATATCACAAGTCAGTATTACTTCCATATCTTTCCAGTCTTTATATCATATTCTATCATTTCGTATATTTATTCTCGATCTTCCCATTAGGTACAGTTATTTTTAACCAGTCTACACACAAAACAAAAAACATACAATAAATATTTGTTTTATATCATTAAAGAAACGAGGACCCAGATGAGGACCCTGTGGTACCCCGTTTTAGATATTTCAAAATAATACATGTTTTAAAGTGTATTTGATTATTTTGTTTCTCGTTATCTTAAAAACATACATTTTTTAACTGCAAAAGATCCTAAGTCTACGTATTACCAATTAAAACCTCATAAACTATCTCATCTTTCTTTTTTAAAAAATAGAACTCTTTTTATAAAAAAAATATTTTAAAGATAGCAGTATAGGAAACTCTTTTAATTATTACTTTTTTTAAAAAATATTTTATTTTGTACAATAATATTGAAACAAAACTATTAAAAAAAACTATATTGTCCCAATAAACTGCAGTTTTACATAAGTTATATCGATTTATGTATAATGGAGGTCCTAGCTAGGCCAGGTACTATTACAATTTAAATATATTTTGATTTAAAACTATGATTAAGAGCATACCACACCACGTGACTCGCGGCTGCTTTCCCATACAAACGTATTCCTTGATTTTTTCCCTGGAATTTAACATAACAGCAATGATTTTTTACACGTTTTAGATATCGACCAGATGCGTGTCTGTCTCGTCTTATTTTTTAAATAATTTATTTATCACCTTTAAAAAATAAAAATATAAAAAAAATAAGACGATGCAAAACACGCATCTGGTCGATATCTAAAATGTGTGAAAAATCAAAGTAGCGGCCGCGAGTCACGTGGTGTAAGACTTTTCTAATATAAACGTTTATTTTCGTGTATTTCTGTGATATTGTTCTATAACTTCTGCACCATTCTGTAATGTTCACCTTTAGCTTGTTCTTGGCGTCTCGAACTCTCCACCCACCCATGTCGGTACGTATGAATAATTCAGAACACACTGCGGCCAGTGTATCAGTACACCGTTGACACAAATATGTTATTTATGCAAAGCGTCCAGGCTCCTCTCAGGTCCGGTCGGCCATTTGCATTTTAAAGATGTTTTCCCATTTTCAGCCTCAAATTGGAATGCGAGAAGCTGGCCAGCGAAAAGATCGAGATACAAAGGCACTACGTTATGGTAAGTTGGACTAGGGAGGGAGTGTTGGTTGCCACAACGAATAACATGAAGCATGGTGTATTCATTTATCGCTTTCAACGTTCGTCTAAAACAGACCAAAAGAAAGAATACAAGTACTATTTACTACAAAAAATTGACCACTGTTCTATTGCTCTACCCGCTCGATCTATACTACCACTAGGTACTTTCTCTTGTGGTGCATAGGGCATTGCATCGGTACACCAAGCGCAGTGTATCATGATTCTCTTATTTTACTTAATTTCAACATGATAATTTTTTTTAGAATACCATCTGTTGTAGTCCAAATTTCACATTCCAGCATCTTTAACTTTTTTGATATTTCAATAACCTACTGTATTTGGCAGATATCTAAGCCTTATAAAAGCGCATTGTAATCTTTCCAGTAGCTAAGAGTAAGATAGTGGTAGTGGAGCGTAGAATGTACTTTCCTAACCTTTTACCTAGAAGTTTCTCTATATTCCGTTGTAAATATTACTCTGTAACCTTTCCTTCGGTCGAAGTAACTATTCGTTTGTAAGACCATTTCTAACTATTTATATTTCAGTTGCTGCTACGCCCGCATGATCAATGTAACAATTCCTTTCATGGTTGACGTTCATTCCTTTCATCATAATTAAAATTCCCTTTCCAGAGACCCCAGAAACAAATAGTAAAGAAAATCCTTTGATTTATTTACTTTCTGCAGCGCGAATATGTAAGAAAAAACAATCTCTTGTTTATGAAATATAATAGCGTCTAAAACGCACATCAAACGCGACACAAACGCGTCATAAACGTGTCATAGATGCGTCAAAATCACGTCATAAACTTGAGATTTTTTTTTTCTACACAATTGTGCTCCTGGTCTCTGGAATTTACAATTAACTTTGTCCTAACATTTCCGTTATTAATTCATTTTTTTTTCTTTTTGTTTTATACCCATCACGTGACGCCGGTGCACCTCATCAAAACAAACTCACACATAAAAAAAACCCAACCAATTGTATGGATGTTGTCGCAACCCCGCCTGTTGTCTGTCACCACCATTGCTATGTGTCTGCACGTTGTCATGTGTCACATTCTAATCGCATCCGCTTAACGTAACCGTGTACAGTCTCAAGTTGGAATGTGAGAAACTGGCACAGGAAAAGACCGAGATGCAGAGGCACTATGTCATGGTAAGTGCCTATTCTGATGCCTTGGTAAACGTAGAAATGCATGTAGTAAAATATAGCACCTTTAGAATTGTAACGATGTAATTCGAGATAAGTTGTTTTTGGATACTCGAATAGGCCTTTGTCAAGTTTTTTTTTTTTATTGGCTTATAAATTAAAATGAAAAATCACAAAACAATAGGTGCGATTATTTTTCATATTGGTTAGTAAATAAGCGAGATAAAAAATGACAAACTTTTACTTTTGAAATACAGGACGATGGATAGTGTATTTTATGATGGCATCTCATTTCAATATTTTTTTAGCTCGTTATAATTCTAAAGGTGTGATATATATTTTAATCACTTATACAGTATGTCTCAGTAGCATATCATATAAAAATACAAAAGCATGCTCCTAACAATAATTTAAAAAATCATATATATGTACCTACAAAAATTTCGAAAACGCTTTTTAAAGATATACATATCATATCATAGTTATACAATCTTATGATAAATGCGTAATTAATTAAAAATTTAAGCGGATTGTGCTTAAAATATCTAAAAAATGAAGTCGTGGTGGAATGGGGATTCGATCCAACGATCATATCACAAATTCCGCAACGCTGCCATTAGGCTATTTTATCACATTAAAAAATTTAAAAAAAACGCTGTAAACAATAATCCTAGGTTCCATTTTTTAACTAGGCATTATTAAATCTTATATTATTACAGTCGTATAGAACCAAAGGCGGCAAAGTAGGTCTGACGTAATTTTCGGCAATTTAATATTGTATGATTGTAAACTTGGTAAGATTTCTGTTTTTGATCCCAAAGTCAGATTTTAAATATGATTTTGAAGCATTTATGGCTGTCTTTGATTGTGAAGGGATAAAAAAATATGTTTTTTTTAAAATTTGCCTTCATTGCCGCCTTTGGTTCTACACGACTCATATTACAAGATAGACTTTGATAGTATGTATAGCTGTTGTTATTGTTCACGTTTTATAGTAAATAGTGCAAAAAACGCTTATTTTTATGAATTATTTCATGTTGACCTTTACGATTGTTGTTTTTTTGCATGGGGTAAAAGTATCTTCAATCGTTGCATGCTAGAACCGGCAACAGGCTATCTTCGAGTCATCTTATCTGCTACCTATCTATTTACCATCTCGGCTGAGCTATTGGGCTGAAATATATTCAGTCACGAAGCGGAATTTCCTAATAGAATCATGATACTTGTTTATTACATAGAGAAATCATGCTGAAACATGACGTGAGTATTACGGTGTCCCTTATTTTTCAACTTGAGTATTATTAAAAAAACTTTGAGGCCTCGTCGGCACGAGTTAAAATCGTTGTACACATATGAAATTTCGTATCTAAATAGGCCAAAGTAATTGTTAAAAAGATAGAGGGTATGCGTTTTAAAAACCGTAAATTTTTTTTTTTGGTCAAATGCTATATATTTTGTTTTCACCCTACTAGGGTGTCTGTTATTTTTCAACTTGATTATTATTTCATGCATAGGGCCCACTTTCTTTTGTATTGCTATAAAACACTTGTTCAGAAAATTTCAGTTCATTTGGAGTACAGTAACCCGTGCCGACTTGCATCGGAACATGTTCATACAACATGAAGGGAATTTCTTAATTTTGAAAAACTTTGAGGCCTCGTCGGCACGAGTTAAAATCATTGTACACATATGAAATTTCGTATCTGAACAGGCCATAGTAATTGCAAAAAAGATAGAGGGTATGCGTTTTCAAAATCGAAAAAAATTTTTTTTTGGTCATATAAGGGACACCTAGTCGCTCTAGTGAGTATCTACTGTGAACGCAAAGTTGCGGGGATATGTTGCAAGTTGCAAACACATTATATCTGTTTTTGCTGTTACTATCCGCACCCGATGGTGCATAGGGCACTGCATTGGTACACTAGTAGTGCAGTGTATCTTGATCGCTGTTAGAGCTCCCACAGAGTCCCGAACTTTCTATCGGACGATCAACGATCTTTGTAGTATGCGCACTTGCATACATCTTCATACTGATTAAAAGCCCGACTAAACTATCGGCCGATAGAAAGTCTGTAGTCTGCGGGAGCTCTTACTCGTAAATAAATATCTCTGTATCAAAAATATTAGTGTCTAAATTATTTTTTCTTTTGACTAAGCTAATGAATTAAGAATACAACATCGATTATTTATTGACATGTCAACTGAGACAAAGAAGCTCCGGAAATGAATATGGATTATTTAGGCGTCAGGGTTAAGGATCTATACAATTGCGCCCTTGAGGTATATTTATACGAAAACGGCGCTATATAAATTATCCATAATAATAATAATTATTATTTTATTTTGTTGATTGATTCGGCATTCACTTTGTAACACTTCATAATGAATAATGATTAAATAAAACACTGTTATGTGTTACTATTGGTTTATTCTATAAAAATAGAATTTACCTACACTACCTGGTTTCGGGAGTAACGTTCTCCCATCGACTGGTGAAAAGACACTTGTCTTTTCACCAGTCGATGGGAGAACGTTACTCCCGAAACCAGGTAGTGTAGGTAAATTCTATTTTTATAGAATAAACCAATAACACATAACAGTGTTTTATTTAATCATTATTCATTATTATTTTAATTTAGGCGGTGATGCTACAAATGTATTTTTCGAAGTAGGTACAAGATAATTGTTTTTATCAAGTTCAAAATATGATGTTTGCAATTGCGCATGCAATTGCAAGATATTTATTTTAAACTATTTAAATAAAAACACCGAATAATCGATGAAATAAAACTCTTTTATACACTGAATAAAGTATTTTCGATACTTTTATAGTAGTATAAAAGTAGTTAAAAACAAAGAGTTTTTGATTAGCTACAAAGTGAGTGTTTCTAACATAAATTCCATATTTATTTATTTTATCTATTAGTTCTCTAACCAAAGCTCTGTATAACCTACAAGTATTTTCAATTGGTTTCGGCTACCGCCTGTATTCTACTTCTGTAAGTCTTCATACCGTCCAACTCAAATAAAAGTTTAAATTTAGCGTCAAATTGATACGCCTTTACAAATAAATTGTGTAATTTAAGTCTTACACGCATCATGAGATCTTCAGTGAATCACTTCAGTGCTTTGGGAACTATTTGTATTGAGAGAACAGGTACTGGCTTTGGTTAGGGTTGCCATCACTAACACACATTTCAATGAATTAATACAAATTATTTATTAAATTGAGTGAATATTGTAAATTAAATATTCTTACAAATCCCCGAAGGAGTAGTATCTCCGAAGCCGGCATTTGAAAAAAAATTCAACACTTTGTTTTTAACTACTTTTTATTACTAAACCCCCGACCGGTTTCGAGGCAACACGTGTCCCTTTTTCAAGGGTACAAATGAATAACCACAAAGTGAGTGCTTCTAACATAAGTTTTTTTAAATTTTCAAATATTTTTAAAAAAATTTTTTTTTATTTTTTAAATTTTTTTTTTTTTGGAAGTGTTCTTTATTAAGAAAATAAACATAACATTAGAAAAAAACAAAAATAATGCCGTCCCGATAAACCGCAATTTTGCCGTTTGTCATCAGGAGCCATTAGCAAAAAATGCATTTATCATAGAAATATAACAAAATAATAAAAAGTTTACAAAATATACATAAAAGGAATAGAGATAATGCATATGGTGAATTAATATATAATAAATTATGGTGCATCAATATAAAGAAGTTCTATCTTCCAACCAAATCCTTAGAATAGAAATAATTTTATTAACATTATTACACGATTTAAATTCATAGGGCAACATATTAAATATTTTTGGAATTAAATATTCTAAAGTTCTCTGCCCGTACTTATTTTTTATTATAATAATTTCGTAGGTATAAATAGTTTAAAACAAAAACGTGTTTACGGATTGTGTTTTTCTGGGTTGTTATGCCGTATTTGTGGGCTTTGTGTTGCTGAAGTTTTACGGAGTACATTACAATGTTTATCAGCCCTGAAGATGGACACTGCAATATGTTCCGAAACGTCGATTTCAAATCTCCTATAGCGGAATTTTCTAAGTCCGTTTTATACAGTTATACCTCAAACTAGGGTTTTCTTGTGTACCATAATTTATTGTAAGGTGTCCTTGGATATAAATATTAATTATCAACATAAGATGATTTTTGTTTAGCGTAAAAAAGAAAATTCAGGTATTTCTCAGGATCCAACATCCATAAAAATGCGAAATCACGTAAATGCTTACTAAAATAGCAACACTGTCATATAAAAACCAATGTAAAACCTTAGATATACCTATTTACTCGACTAATATTAATATCCTTTTCCGAACATCCCTGCTATATTGAGATATCAATCGTATTTATACAGGGTGTAACAAAACTCGATGTACAAGCGGGAAACCAGTGAATCTACATAATATTTGAAGTCGATTTTGTATAATATATTTTTTTATTTGACCCTTAGTTTTCGAGAAAATTGAGTACGAAGTTTTTTTTAGATTTTTTTTTGCAAATTCTTATCAAATATCGTGTGTTTAGTTAAATTAAATTGAAAAACGCTTTTTAATAAGAATTTTACCAATTTTGCTTAATTTGCCATGAAAACTTTTTGTGAGAAGAAAAAAATTTTTTTTTTTCAAGCTTAGATTAAAAAGTCATATTACACAATCGTCTCCATATACGATATAGATTCACCAGTTTCCCGCTTGTACATCGAGTTTTGTTACACCCTGTATTTCGATTAATTATATATAATATGAAAGCACAGCCCTATCGCTACAATAGTCAGCCAACATCGTCCACCGCAATGTGGTCCGATAAATGTCTTTTTCTGCCCGTGGTCGCCCGCATTGCAATTGGCGGCAAATGCGGTTAATGGACACCACTCAAATACTGGTGACTCCGCCGTTTCACAATTTAAAATAAATATATTGTCACCTTATTGGTAAAACTCGCCAACTTACAAATTAATATTAATTAGTTTCGAGATAACACACTTTTGTTCATGAATTATCATATTTTGGTGTACCAATGCAGTGCCCTTTGATAATCTATATTCATTTCTAAACCTTTTTTATCTCTGTTGAGAGAATAAAAAATCAGTTTGGCGAAAAATTGCACTTTTTTCTGTGAAGAGAATAAATTCAAATTCACTCGATTTATATTAAACTTTGATTATTCAATATGCAAATTATTAAAAATAATTATATACATGGTGTAACAAAACTCGATGTACAAGCGGGAAACCAGTGAATCTACATCATATTTGGAGTCAATTTTGTAGATTTTTTTTTTATTTAACCAGTTTACGAGAAAATTGAGTACGATTTTTTTTTCAAATTGTTATCAAATATAATTTATTTAGTCAAATAAATAGTATCCATAAATGAAACAAAATAAAAAACCGCATTTTAATAAGAATTTGTGCAATTTTACTTAATCTGAAATTAAACTTTTGAGATGAAAAAACTTTTTTTTTCAAGCTTTGATTGAAAAGTCATATTTCACATTCGACTACAAATACGATGTAGATTCACCAGTTTTCGGGTTGTACTACGAGTTTTTTTTACACCATGTATAAAACACAGATTATAAATAAAAAGCCTCTGATAAAAATGTAAACAGCCTTTTCATTATTTTTTCTTTGTTTACGGAAATTCATTTTAACAATAACTGTAAATAATCCGATGCAATGGCTTTTGCAATTTCCCGCTTCAATTTCATTACGTGTTAATCATTTAGTTTCAACTGAAAAATTATTTTCCATCTGAATAATTTTTGAATCGCTTCCATGATTTAATTAGATTTGTTTTCGTAAAAGAAGCAAAATTGGCAGTACACAACGCAGTTCTAGTACCAACCCTTATGTATGGTAGTGAAGCGTGGTGTTGGAAAAAGAAGGATGAAAGTAGACTAAATGCTGTTGAAATGCGATCTATGTGTGGTAAGACTATGCATGATAGGTGTACAAATGTCGAAATTAGAGCTGAGTGCAAGGCTGAGATAAGCATTATCGTCAAAATTAAGAAAGGGCTTTTACGATGGTTTGGTCATGTAGAGCGAATGAATGATGAAAGAACGGCTAAAAGAAGTTTAAATGCAAGTGTGCCTGGATGTAGAAGCCGAGGAAGGCCGAGAAAGACATGACATGACCAAGAACGACAAGTACTTGAAAGTGGACATGTGAAAAGTCGTAATAATAGGCGTATGTGCAGGAGAAGATGTATGAATGTAGAGGAAGCAAAGGAAGTATGTCAGGAAATAGTGATATGGCGTTCTATCCTCTCTGCCTACCCCTACGGGGAAATGGCGTGATGTTTAGTTAGTTAGTTAAAAAAGTTAGTTAAAATTGAACAATCAAGGTTATGTTTATGCTTCTTCTTCTTCTTAAGATAGACCCAAGGGTCTGTATTATTCTCATTCGATGCTGTCTTTTGGGATATCGACTCCCAACTGTCCCTCCATCTTTTTGCAGGTCGTCCATGAAATGGGCGGCCAATTTTATGCAATTCAAACTTCGTTTACATGGCCTTCAAAATACAGAGATACTGTTTTTCTGGATTGTTATGCCGTGTTTGTGGGCTTTGGTTGCCGACTTTTCGGTGGACATCAGCCCTGAAGATGGACACTGCAATGTGCTCCGAGACGCCGGCAACACAAAGCCCACAAACGCGGCATAATAACCCAGAAAAACATAATCTCTGTATTCAAGAATATAGCCCAAAATGTCTGTGAATGTGTGAAAGGTGAAAAATAAAACGAAAAATCATAAAACCATCTGTGCAATCCGTTTGTCAATCGAATAATTAATAAGCGAGATACGATAATTTAGTTTGGGTTTTGAATTAAACTTTTTGATTTGACCCATACTTTTTGGGAAAATTGAGTACGAAGTTGATTTTTTTTTCGATAAATTTTGCTAATTCTTTTCAAATATCATATATTCAAATTAATACTATCCATAAATAAAACATAATCAAAAACAGCAGTTTAATATGAATTTGTGAAAAATTACTTCATATGTGGTAGGTACTAATGAAAGCTTTTAATAGAAGAAAAAATTTTTTTTTTCTTGTTCAGATTCAAAAGTCACGTTACACATTCGACTCCAAATTTGATGTAGATTCACCAGTTTTCAAGTTGTACTACGAGTTTTGTTACTCCATGTATATCGCACCACGAATACTAATCTGCACTAACTCAAAATAGTCATTTAGGAAATCGCAAAAATGAGATTTTATTTTGGTACCGTTTCATGAAACCGGATTTTTAAAACATTAATATCTCTACATAGGAAAGAGATAGAACCGCGTTTCTTAGACAGAAGTGTTGCGGTCGGTGTTAGCTGTAACGTGGCATTCTCAATTCATTCATTTTCGATACATTAAGACTTAGTGCAGTACAGTATTCGTGGTGCGATATTATTATTGTTTTATTAATGACTTAAGTAAGTGTGCATTTGTGTAGCGAAGTTGAAAAGCACTGCTTTTTTTGTATTGTTTTCGTATTTCCCACTATCTATGTAT
The DNA here is from genome assembly GCA_022494985.1 of Micrasema minimum. Taxonomy (NCBI): domain Eukaryota; kingdom Metazoa; phylum Arthropoda; class Insecta; order Trichoptera; family Brachycentridae; genus Micrasema; species Micrasema minimum. Next base: position 91,403 of record JAGVSP010001871.1, read on the forward strand.
TGGTTTTGGTGGAGGGGTAGAAGGGTATATGTGTATTGGTAATTGCATGTGTTAGTTTTTATTTGGTGGATGTGGTACGATTGAATAAACACGATCTGATTGCGTTTTTCAACTTGCATAATGATTTTTTGAAATCCTCTCGATTAATTAAAATTGTTGTTTGAATTTAAATTCAAATTTTTCTTTTTTAATTCATCAGTTTGCATTGTTTGTTCGCGTTGAAATATTTATAATAATCAATTTCTGAAATCGATTACTGATTCAAAACTTTAAAAATATTTTATTACGAATATAAATTTTTTCATGAATTTAATTGAACGTATGTGTTGTGTAATTATTAATATATTTTTTCGTATATTTCAGTACTACGAAATGTCATATGGCCTCAACGTAGAGATGCATAAACAGGTAAGACTTCTTAATTTACAAATGTATTAATTTTTACCGGGTATGTATAATGTACAACCTACAAACTCCACTCTTAAAAAATATTTGTGGAAGTTCTATATACTGTAAAAAGTTATTTTGAGTAGGTACGTCTTTTTTATATAAGGTTCGTTAGCGACATCTATTGAGTGACAATTAAGTATAGTAAAACCTCAATAATTATTTCAACTTATAATGATGAAGGAAGAACGTAGTCCAACTAATCTAAAATTCAAATAATAAATTCTGAAATATCTTTATTTTTTAAATATCCTTTATGGTTGAGATGTCAACGCCATTTTAATAACAAAAAACGTCCCAAATCACTTTCATCCAAGGCGTATTTAATATTTTTATGAAGTAATACCGGGGTCTATTACGTACACTAGATTTCCTTCTCCTGCAATTTCCATGATCATATCCACTAAATATTGGTGTATTTAGGCTTCACATCAATGCTTGTGTCCAGGCAGATTCAAACATGACAAATATTTATAGCTACTATGGCTTTATACTCGCCTGCGTCATTTGTACACCTTTTTAAATTTGAAATCATCTCCATCATCATCATGTCAGCCCGTTGAGGTCCACTGCTGGACATAGGCCTCCCCCTCATCTCCAATACTGCTACAAAAAATATAAACACTGCATTGTATAAGGAAATTATTGTTTTCAATCAATAAAGTTAATGATATCTCAAATCTTAACAGAGATGAATAAAACTGTACTGTTTGTATGGAATTTACCATCTTAAGGTCTTCATCTTCCTAATGATGCACAGTATTGATATGCCGGAGTCAGGAAAATTAGATCTTCATTATTGTAAGTTGTTGCATTCTCTGCCTTCTCCACGTTCCGATCCTCGACCAATTTGTTCTACAATGGAATCATAATAACTGACAATCATTGGATTTCTGATTGCTTTCTTACATCAAAGTTTCCATTAAGTCGCTCATCTTCCAGTGCACCACAAAATCAAAATTGCCAGCGGGTGCATTGTTCAGTGCATTCGCCTATGCAATTGTAACCCAATTATTTTGCAGTTTTACTGCATCGTATGTATCAGATTAGTTGCCGTTCGAAGTAGGGAGGGTGCTGATAAAACGGCCCCTTTACTCAATTTATGAGTTATTTATTTATTTATTTATTAAGGATTTTAACAGCTATTACATGATCAATATCTAATAACAATTGAATAATTCTAAATCCAATTACAAAAATCCACAGTTAATGTAATTATGAGTGATTAGTAAAAAAATGAATGTGTGTGGTTTGTAAGGGTGTGTTGTATTAGTGTGTTTTGTGTTAGAGTAATAATAATAATAATAAAAATGGATAATTTCTATAGCGCCGTTTTTGTAAACTATTACCTCAAGGGCGCTTCAACAAAATTAAATTATGATTAAAATTAAACCTATATTAAATGCATAATATAAGGTACACAGAGATAAAAATATTACATATATGTGTGTAAAGTATAAACATTTCTCAAGATGCCCACAAATATAAAGAATTGAAACGGATAAAAGAAAAAAAAAAATGTTATCTATTATATAATTAATTATTTGAAAGATTTCGCGAATAAGTGTGTTTTTTAATTTAGCGCGGAATGCTGCTTCGCTCTCACAGTTACGAACAGCAGGTGGCAGAGCGTTCCAAGCCTTAGGACCCGCTACCGCAAAAGCGCGTTCCCCAAATTTGGTGATTCGCTTTCGCGCTGGCTGGGTTATCTTGCCAACAGCTGATGTCACTGCCGACCGGAGTGTGAGGCGCCTCTCCTGCAGCGAGTCCGGAATACAGAGCTCCCGTAGATATTCCGGTGCCCTGTTGTGGACGGCCCTTGTGGACAAGAGAGCATAATTTAAATTCAACTCTCTCTGGAAATCGAAGCCAGTGTAACTCACGCAGAGCTGATGTTATATGATTGTACTTCGATATTCCAAAGATAAGTCTTGCTGCAGCATTCAAAACAGATTGCAGTCGGTCCAATTTTACCTTCGGGAGGCCTGCATATATGCTATTGCAATAATCCACACGGGATACTACAAAGGCATTTATCAGCAATCGTGCTGCGTCTATTGGCAAGTGCTTACGGATGCTTTTTATCTGTCTCAGATGGAAGAAGCATGCACTTACTGTCTTACTAATTTGGGTATCCATGGAAAGACTAGTATCGATGTAAGCACCCAATAGTTTGACACTTTGCGCCGAAGTTCCACCAGAAACTAATGTCGTACCGCGTATCTGATGTTGGCGTCTAGAAGTGGCTAACCACAGATTTTCGGTCTTACTCGGATTCAGCAAAAGCCTGTTCTCTGTCATCCAACATCCCATAGTCTGAATGCATTTTTCAACAGAATTCTGCAACACACTCATCCGGTTTGCAACTGAAATAAATTTGCGTGTCATCCGCATAGCTATGAGACAGCAATCCTAAAGACCTTATTATTGACTCGATCTTTTTAGTGTAAAGAAGGTATAATAGTGGTCCCAGCACTGAACCCTGCGGCACTCCTGTTTCAATAATAGAACTCTGTGATTTGGTGTTTTGAAACATAACTAAAACTTCTCTGTCACTAAGATACGAAGTGAACCATGAATGCACCTCCTTTGTGACTCCATACTCCTTCTCTAAGCGTTCAAGTAGAATAGAATGGTCAACAGTATCAAAAGCAGCACTCATATCCAGAAGAGACATTTGGACAACATTTCCCGAGTCCAAGGCAGTTATTATGTCTGACAGCACCCTTAGTATACCAGTCTCCGTTGAATGAAATTTTCGGTAGGCCGACTGCATATTAGGAAACAAATTGTTTTCCTTTATGTATTTTACAAGTCTCTGCGCGACTATTTTTTCTATTATTTTAGCTATTATTGGTAGATTAGATATTGATATGGTAATTCGATAAATTTTCTGAGTCTAATTGTTCATTTTTTAGTAAAGGCGTGATATAAGCACATTTCATGTATTTTTGGAACAGTTGCAGATACAAAGGATTTATTTATCAGGTCAGATAAAAAGGGTGCTATTTCATCGATGCACAATTTAAGCAGCCATGTAGGGTAATGGATCAAGAACGCATTTGTTTATTACACAGGCGATTTTACTGTTCGAGATACTTCCTCTATTGTTGTATTTTCAAAAGTGGCCAGATTTGAAAAGCAGTGATCGGTAAATGTTGTTTTGGTTTTGGATTCTGTAGCAGAGCGTATTTTTTCTACTTTACTTTTGAAAAATGTAGCTAGTTCTGATGCCGTCGCTGTTGTTGAAATCACTGATTTTGTGTCACCGCGAACTGTATTTAGCGAGCGCCACAATTGCTTCGGATTTTTCTGTTGCTCAGTAATTTTGTCGCACCAGTACTCAGATTGTTTGGTTTTAACTAGTTTTCGATGATTTGTTTGTGCGGTAAGCCACGTGAATCTATCTGAATCGAGAAGCGATTTTCTAAATTTTTCTTTCTAAAACGTCTCAGTGTTTTTTTACTATTTCTGCAGTCATTGTCGAACCAACAGTTAGATTTACGTTGTCGAATGGTTTTTGTACTAAGAGGGGCATGTTTTTCCATCAAATCATTTAATGTTTTATTGTATATTTCAACTAGCTGATTTAACATCTTTTTGTTCCCTCATAATATCATTGCCAATTAGTGAATTTGAAATGTCTTCTTTGAATCTTTCGAGGTTCAGCTTTCTCCATGGTCTTGACGAAACAGTTTTGTATACGGGAGTAGGTTTGCTTATGTTAACACTTCCACAGACCAGTCGATGGTCAGACAATCCTATATCAATGACTTTTCCGTTTATTTGATTGTCACATTGGCGCCTAATAATGACATCAAGTATCCCTCCTGCATCAGGGGGTTGACTCTTTGATGTCTTGGATACACTCGAAGTCATTAAGAAGTGTGTTAAATCGAATACACGCTGAGTCTGTTTGACGATCTAGTCTTATATTCACATCTCCGGTTATAACAACCCGTTCAGTTCTTATTACTACCCCATTCTAATAGCGATCGAAATTCAGAGAAAAATTTTGCAGTGGGAGGCAAGGATCCAGGCCTATAGATTGTCACAAGCGTGAATGTTTCACGTTGAGATGTTATTCTACATCCAACACTTTCAAAAGTTGAAAAATAAGGGGTTGAGATTTTTAGCAACTCTTAGGTTTGCTTGACAGAATACCGCTATGCCACCATGGTTAGTCCATGTCAAGCTATTTGTTGTATTTTGCCTATCAGCTGGTACTTTTCTCGCTTCTTCTACAACTATCAAGCCACGACTGCGGAGTTGTTTTATGCTAATCGAATCATAGTTATCATGCCAGGTCTCTGTAATCGCCAAAATGTCTAAAGAATTTCTTATTAAAAATGTCCCAAAACATCATCAATTTTATTATTTATAGATCTAGCATTCCACGTACCTAGATTTAATAGAGTGGGCCTGTAATCATCATGTCTTTGTACATTCACAGATTTAATATTGTGTTTTCCTTTATACAACGATTCTATGTTTATATTGTTATTTCCTATATGTTGTTCGCAAATGATCTTGATCTTTTTTCCACCCTGCATCCTCTATGCTTCTTTTTAGTCGGCGTTGATCCAGAGAAAAATAATAAAAACTACGGAGAAACTAAAAACGCCCCCGGCAGCTTCCAAGCGCCAGGGCATAAGGAGTGTGCAAGGCCTAGAGTTATGGTCGTGAATTATCCCTAAGCCGAGTTCCGAACATGAAAAAGCATTGAAAAAAAATAAAAAATTGTGTACATTTATTGTAATAGAATGATGCTGGGGTTACATTTTATGGGAATATAGAACAGATTTTTTGAAAAAATCTTATTTCAATTAGGTATATTATATAGTAATACTTTGTGAATTAAAATAAGAATTTTTGTGGAATTATTGTACCTAATGTATTCACGGTATCTCTGAATTCGCAAAGCTTATGACGTATGCTCATTCCCCAGGTCCCTAAAAAAATCAACCTGAAATACGCATATTATGTTAAAAAAATTTGCATCAAAACCCAAATATTTCAATGAACAGTATCGTAAGTAATCTCCGAGACATAAGAAGAAAATTAACATACACAAAATATAGTTTGCTCGTGTTGTTTATCTTTATTGTTTCTGGTAGTCCGTTTTATCCACAGTCTCCCCTACTTTTGTGTACATATCCACCAATTCCGCGCCAAACTGTGTTGCAAGTTGCAAGAGTAGATTCTCGTTGCATCTCCGCACATAACTGGCTGCAACTGTTTAACAATGCCCGCCGCAGTTCCGGAAGTTTCCTTGTAAACAGTATCAAGTGATGAAGCGATAGCTCATGTTTGTGCATTTAATTCAGTAATGTCGCATCGTGCTGCATTTGTGTGCGGTATTAGGTACACGGTCCCTAATACGGCCCGGTCCATTCAATAATACTAACATTTTTAACCTCGTACAATTTTTCCCTAATTTTTATGTGAGAACGTTATCATGTAGTTTTTTTTATTATTATTATTGATTTGGAATTGATTTGGGAGGATGCACGAGGGAGCTGGCGGCCGATCGCTTGGCCTGGAGAGACAATTTGTGGAATCCATATGCTCCACATAGGGAGCGGATATGGTTTTATGATGATGATGATAATTAATTAATTATTTGATGATGAAATGATTATGCGACATTTATTAGTGATCTAGGGGCCTTTCAATGAATGCAACTTTGTTCGCGTAATAATAACGTAAATTCATCACCGTATTTTTATCACAAGCTTCTAGCAATCTTAAAATACCCGTAACTTGAGTTTAGCATTCTGTTGAATTTGTATGTGGATTTAAAAAAGATAGTTGGCTGGACTGAAATCGACTAGGGCTCTCAATAGTGCTTTAATGTAAAGGCAGAAGGGCCAGCAGCCGCTGCAAAAGCACGATCGCCAAACTTAGTGTTTGGACTTCGCCGAGGTTCCAAACCTTTTTTTTACTCAGTATTAGCAACTGATTACGTCAGACCAAAGATGATAAATCACTATTTTAATATTACCTTTATTTAGGTTGCTTATATTGTTTAGTTAGCATAAAACCATTAGAAAATAACGCTATAAAAAGAAAAAATATTCAATAAATGTAAAAGTAATGTGTGATACCTGGGACTGGTTCTGAAGCATAAGACTGATCACCTTGCCCTCTTGTAATAAAATGATCAAGATACACTGCACTTGGTGTACCAATGCAGTGCCCTATGCACCATTAGGTGCGGATAAGGGAAAGTAAAAGTATCCTAATTATGTTGATTTTTCCATCTCTTCTTCGTTGACACGTCGAATATTTAGCACTTCTGAGCGGGGTGAGTTGTGATAAGGAGGGTGATTTTGTATAAGATCATTTTACGATTTTACAAAATTTCGTAATACGTTTTAATGCAATTTTTAAAATCCGAGGTTTAAAATAGAGTAATATTTTTTATACGTTTGATTTATCTAATCAATATTGTTGATTAAGATATATATAACAAAGTAGGGATTTGATATCTCTTAATGTCATCGAATACGGTAGCTCCTTTATTATAAATATTTAATCTACGTACTTAAGATATCCTAATTTGATACAAATCTTTGGCTGTAATCATCATAATTACTTCTGAGTCCAAAGTTTGTGCGGATCACATATAAATCACTAACGTTTATCTTAAATTAATTATTCATGTCTTACGTCACCGCAGATATTCGGGGAGATTATTACTTGTTTACTTCAGATTATAATCGATTAATCTAGAATGATAATTTAGAATTATCAAATACTGGAATTAAAATATTGATGTTCAGATTTACACCGTTGCGCTTTGGGCTATAAAAATTGATTATTAAAACGACAAAAAGTGTTTTTATAGATAACTCGATTGTAAATTATGTCAGTCTCAGACATTTTTTTTCTTCACAGCATAATGATTGTGCATTTGGCTACCATACATGATGTCGCGGGTTCAATTCCCGGACATGAAAATTTATTTACATGTGATTTTCATATTATTATTTCATATTTCATAAAATCATCAAGAGACACTGCACTTGGTGTACCAATGTAATGCCCTATGCACCATTAGGTGCGGATAAGGGAAAGCAGTAGTAGTAATTTTTTTTTTTAATGTAGCGATTTTTCAGCCAAAAAAAGAGAAAAACATATTGTAATTTAACCTTTTTAAGCAGTTCACGTAAACAATCGGTACTTATACCTAACGCATATTTTATTCGCAAAATGCAGAACTATTTTATATATACAGATTTTATCCTCAACACTAACCCATTTCTTTAAAGTATGTACTCGGCATTTGCTGTATAGTCGTTTTTATATCGGATATTTTTGATATCCCAACAGAGACAGAGAAACTCTGGAAACGAATGTGGATTATCTAGGCGTTTACAGGGCTTATGACCAGGCTATGTCATGTACTACAACATTCCCCATTCCGCCCATCATCTGATAACCATATATGACAAATTTTTGAAACTACTATATATATTGAACTCGTCTTCGTCGTTCCGCAATACAGAAAATTTCTATGCTGGTGACCTCTGTTGAGAAGATTGTTAAGCATTTTTTTAAATATCGTTTAAATAATAAATTGTCTGCATAGTTTTCCTTTTATAGTTTTTCCATGTCACCTCACTTTACCATATCCAAGTTTTTTTTTTGTAAATTTTCTAATACCAATGTAAATATAATTGCTT
>JAGVSP010001872.1:0-51844 GCA_022494985.1 Micrasema minimum
CTCTGTCTGTTGGGAAATCAATAATTTCTTAAGTAATTTACTTTAATATTTTCAATTTGACATCTCAACAAAGACGAGCAGTTTGGAAGGGATTATGGATATCTAGGCGTTTAACCAGGGCTTATGGACCTGTCATTTGCTGGGTTTAAGTGCCATTTGGATGTTTACAACATTCCTCAGTTTCACCTAGTATTTTATATCTATAATCTGCCAATATACAGTAAAAATAGCGCGACGCTTCACATGTGAACACTCTCTGTCATCCCTTGAGAAAATAGCTAAGCATTTTAGCAGAAACCTATTATGATTGCAAGTGAGATTCTTACCGAATTATTTCACCTACTAGGAAACGCCTGAAGATGAATCTTCATTTTGTTATGCTTATAACTTTTACCAGCTAATTTTATTAGCTCGTAATGGGCAAAATCCAGTTCGCTCTCGGCGTCCCTCTCCCCCGCCGCCTCCTCCTCCCTCTCGCAGTGCGGCCGCACGCTGACTGTGACCCAGCCCGCTGCACGTGCCGACATAATATTTATTTATTTATTTAATTACAGGTAACTCTACAATGTGACAATATCTATCATTTTACATTTTATCATAATAATTACATACACGGTTTTATTGCACATCAATTACAGAATTACACAGCATTATTATTCTCGTACACAATTTACAGGTTTAAAAAGCTTTAAGTACTTTGCATAAATATATATTTGATCAGACGTTATTAAAATATTTCAAGTTCCTCTTGAATTCACCACATCTATCATTAAATACATCAATATTTAAATTAAAGTGCGCCATGTTATTGTAAAAAGTTGGGACAAAAAATGTTTTATGTGATCTCAACCGCCGACTTGGAATATTCAAAGTTATATTTTCCAAGCAGAATATAGAGTCAACTTTGCCATGTATTATATTATGAAGAAACAATTAATATTAATATACAGAATTAGAGAATAAAAGGTAACTTAACAACTTGCCTAAAGCTGTCAAAATTTCAAAACATTTTTTCTCTCTGGTTTGTAGCGTAAAGCTGTGATTGGTTGATACGCAATTGGGTCACGCCTTCATTATGTATTGTCAAATTTCGCTTTTCAAAATCTATTTGATTTTAAATTATTTTATTTAACCTAACCTATCATTAACCTACTGTATAAATTTCATAACCTATTATAAAGGATATTGCTTTTAAATAGCCATTTGATTTAAATTATTTTATAAACCCAACCTATCTTAACCTACTGTATAAATTTCATAACCTATTTTCCATGGATTTAGCAATAGACTAGTCCTCATAAAAGCACGGCAAGTTGTTAAGTTACACCGAGAATAATAAGGGTATTATGGACCCACCATCCAACTCCAGCTGTTATAGAATTCCGGGGGACTCTCTTTCAGCTGCACGTACAGAATAATATACCACTATTTCAATTTATTAGCCAGTGAAAAAATTGGTGACAAGAGTGTTACGACAGGGTTGACTCACCGTCCTCCTCGTGCTGCGGCGGCGTCGCGCCGGCGAGCGCGCGCGCGCGCAGCCCGCCGAGCCGCACGCGGCCGTAGTGGAAGTGCGCGCACTCCTCGAGGCGGGGGAAGCGCGCGCCCTCCGCGCCCGGCAGGCCGGCCGGCGCGCTGCGCGACATCGGACCCGCCCAAGCGGACCAGCCTGCGAGAGGGTTAAATTAATCATCGTTACACTTGGCGCCCAACGTGGGGCTCGGTACATAAATATTATGTAGGTACTGTGGCAACAATAAAAGTAAGATCCCAAGACAAAAAATAATATCAATATCAACTCCCATTCCTCAACTCAATTGAATTGTGTCTTTTGTAAGGATAGGATGGTCTTTGGATAGGTATTGTGATAAGGTACGGCAGGGGACGTATGAAATAGTGTCTGCCAGATAGGATGATAGTGTGAGATGCACACATGCATTCTGTCCCCTCCCCTCTTTTCCCTAATAACCCCTCCATTGAGACCCTGACCGCGGGTGCACGGGTGGATGTCTGGGATGGGGGGCCTGGCGAGGCGGGATACCGGTCTCCACACGGGTTGTAGTAATTACTAATAAATAATGATCGGGGTAGAAACTAACATACCCTACTACTGTTAATTTGGGCCGGCTCTGGTCGGTTTGGGTGATGGAAACAATGACAATTATAATACATAAGCCGAGACGGTGGTAGGGGTACAATGAAAGCATTTGTTCGCGTACATAACGTAAATTCATCCGTATTTTTTGTCACACTAACAATCTTAAAATCGCGGTTTAGCTTGTGAAAAAATCGGTAGAGTTGGCTGGACTGAAAAAAGACTCGATAGTCTTTAAAGCAGTCTAGGGAAAGGGTGGGGCTTTCATTGTAATATCAATATCAACCCTCCGAGGAGCAAATGTAATAAATGCCAAAATTTGTTTCGGCTTTTACGACCCTTATGGCATCAAATGTCGTAAAAACTATTTTGGCCACTGGCTTTTACTACATTTGCTGCTCGAAGGGTAGACATCTCAACACTGGCGATGGTGAAAAAGTAAAGCGAACGTCTGACGTCACTCCGTGCGCAGAGAGAGATAGAAGCGCTTCACTTCGAGTCTAATATTATGCATACCTTAACGATAATTGCAGATTCCAACGTGTGGAAGCTATTTTGAAATCACACTTGTGGCGCCCAACGTGTGGGCAAAAATAAAAATTTCCAAGATAAAAAGTAAAATATATAATTTAACATCTCTACAGAGACGAGAAGTGTTTTTTAATGGTGACGCGTAATTTTATGTAACACGTAGGCCAAGATTTAAAATAATATTATTTACAATTACCAAGCCCATGGATGGAACAAAATAAATCATTGATTACGATTTTAGTGACGCACAACAACGCGCGTCGAAAAAAGTTTAAGCTAATAAAATAATACATACCGCTTGTGTCATTTTCATTGTCAGTCTGATAGTCCAGACTGCAATCCTGCATGGACTTTCTGTCCACGTCGCCAGAGAAATGGACAGACCTAGGAAGAGAAATACATTTTATTCACATGTGGTTTCGAGAGATTTTAGGTCGATTTAGTCTTCATAAAGAATTGAGAGTTCTACAGAAAAAGGGCCGCCTTGAGACTGAATGTTTTTATCACCATCGTCAATCCATTTCCGCTCCTCGTGTGGATAAAATGGATTCCACAAACTGCCTCCAATCTTTCCCGGCACCCTTCCTTTCCTTCCTCCACATTCATACATCTTCTCGATGCGTATGATGTTGAAATGCGATATCTCTATGGTCAGACTATGTATGACAGTTAAACAAATGTCGAAATTGGCAGTACACAACGGAGTTCTGGTACCAGCCCTTAAAGCGTGGTGTTGGAAAAAGAAGGATGAAAGCAGACTGGACGCTGTTGAAATGCGATCCATGTGTGGTAAGACTATGTATGATAGGTGTACAAATGTCGAAATTAGAGCAGAGTGCAAGGCTGAAATAAGCATTATCCACAAAATTAAGAAGGTGCTTTTACGATGGTTCGAAGGATGGACGAAGTGGAGCGAATGAGTGATGAAAGAACGTCTAATATTGATGGTAAAATATAGGATGGCGGTTACCTGTGGTAGATGGGCAGGGGCTCCGGGTCTCCGGGGGCCAGGGAGAGCGACTGGCAGGACATGGCGGAACCGCGGCCCGCCGGGGAGCCCTAGAAAAATAAGAAAAACACCGTTACTATTACATAAAACACACATTGTTTTAAACTACTCGTATGTTTTCTGTACTGCCAACCGGTTTCGGAGTCGAACGAGATTTCGGATTGTATGGAGAAGCGGCCGCGGGTCACGTGACAGCGCACGCTCTTAATGTCCCTCTACTATTACCAAAAAGATGGCGGGATACGATGATTCTTTTTCTTCTAAACAACAGTTTGGGGTTGATGGCATATTTATTTCCAGAGTTTCTCTGACTCAGCTGGGATATCAATAATATTTGATCACTAGACGTCTCCAGGAGACCCGTCGCCGATCTACGCTCTCGCCTCTCCCCGTGTCAATCTCGCATCCCTCAGCTCCGCGCAGTACATCCGAAAGATCGGCGGCCCCCCGGGACGACAGCAGACCCGAGAGATTACATTTTTGCCAGGTGTAACCGGGCCACGCTTGCCTGTTCTGCAGGGCGTCGCGGGTACTCGGCGTCCCGGACGTCCACTGCTGGCAGTTTGCGCCAGAGGCGCGGGACGCGGACCTGACGTGGGAGGATGCTCGGGAACAGGCAGTTTGTGGAATACACAATGCTCCAGGAATTATGATTAGGGTGATAATTCGCCGCGGTCGCAATCCATTGTACACAGAGTTCTCTGCCTCATCATTTCAGCCTGTTGAGGTCCACTGCTGGACATAGGCCTCCCCCTGCCGTCTCCACTCCTCCCTCCACTGTCTTCCAGCAGACTTCCTGATGTCGTCCACCCATCTAACCCTTGAGGCCTCTGGTTTCTCGGTCTCCACATCTCGTCCACCTGTCGTCCGTCATTCTGGCTATGTGACCGGCCCATTTCCACTTCAACCAAGCAATTCGCTCCGCCACGTCGCAGACCTTTGTCTGGCATCGGATCCAATCGTTCCCTTTTTAGGTCTCTTTATTTTATTTTATTTTGTTAGGAACAATAACAGACAAAAGGATACTAAATATAATACAAAAAATATTTAAAAATATACCTAGGTAGACCAATTGCCCTTTAAAATTGTTCACATCGTGCTTAATTGAGTGACATACACACAATGATTAAGTAAATATAAAAGCAAGAGTGATTACACATATCTCAAGAACAACCTTTTCTTGAACCCACCTACGGAGCTTCCGAAGATGTCCCATCTGTACCTTCAGTGCTGTCCCTGTGTATTACGTTGTACTCTCTGCACATACGAGAGAGAGGATTGTAATACCCTGTATTGGAGGAAAAGCGCTCAACTCTGAAAATGTCTGGATTACGCAGTCGTAAATTGGCACGCAGACCGATTTCACTTATTAGCGTTGTGTCAAGGTGACTATTTATAATTTTATGCAAGCAAGTGAGATCGATTACTTTTCTCCTTTTTTCTAAACTGTCCAGTTTAAAGAAATGTAATCGATCTTTATAGTTGTGTAATAACTTAATGTTATTCCAAGCATAATTCTCTCCATGCTCCCTGTGCAACTTGCAACTTATGGGAGGATTGCTGTGCCTACTCCTCCAAAAAATGGCGATGATATAACACCATGAATCACGGTTCAACTACAATACTTGTAACTCTAATAATAAGCCATGGTAATTAATGTGCCCACAGCCGACCGCACACGCAAATATTTTTACAAAGGAAATTCGCGTGATAAAATTGGGAGGTATAAACATCGCGAGTTCTGGACAAAATTTAACACTAGGTTTGTCTTCATCATTGCGGTCTGATGTAACGATGCGATATTGTTTCGAATTACGCGGAATTTTAATCGTAATAATACAATTATTATGAATAATAGTGAGACTTTATGATGACGTGAATTGAATATTTTGTGAATCACAAAAAAAACATCGCGCACTTTATACTGTACAAAACTGTACAGTTTCTTGTTGAGAAAACTGTACAGTTTACCAATAGAGACGCTAAATATGTGTTCACTCAGGAAATTGTTAAAAATATAGCTATAATGTAAATTATTATTTGTTTTTTACATTTTTAAAAGATTTTTTGATAAACATGCAATATTCCATATAGTTTTCGCTTAGTACGGTGAGGTGAATTCCATGGGTAACTGATGCAACATTTGGAAGAAAAACATTTCTTTAACTAAATTATAAATAAGTAAAATGGCTTATGAAGTAGTTTAAAACATTATTTTATAGAGGCAAACTGGCATATAAATTAATGTGTAGTGAATTAAAATTGTGAGGTTTTACTGCTGATGCAAAAAAAAAAAAGAGGTTGTAGTAACTGATGCAACATGAAATGGACATACTTATTGAGAATGTCTATGCAGACTGAAAAATCTGTGAGTTATGAACTTTCTACATTGAAATTTTTAAAATTCAATGGTAAAAATAGTATACATTAAAAAAAAACATATTTCACTATTCATTTCTATTGTTTTTAATTACCTATATACACAAAAAATAAACATAACTGACGCAACACAAATATTGAAAACAAAAGTAGGTTCACAGAAGCTATTCAACTGATGGTGGCCATCTTGCTTCTTCTAATGCAGTTTTTCTCTCACCAGGGGGCAGGACTGTTCATAAAGTTGAGTTGATAAACAACTTCAATATCCCAACAAACATAACAAGATAATTTTATTTAAAAAAATAATTTTATTATTTTCCTGGTTTTGTCCACTTTTACATGGAATTCACCGGGACAGTTCGCAAACTGCGCAAGAAACTGTACAGTTTTCTGTCCCGCGTAAAGTGGGCTTAAGCCGTGTCTAAAAGTAGAGTGAATTAAAATCAAAAATACATACTTTTGTTTTAAACTACTTATAATATCAGATATTATTGATATCCCAAGAGACAGAGAAACTCTGGAAACGAATGTGGGTTATTTAGGCGTTTACAGGGCTTATTTTTGAAACTACTATATATATTTTGAATTTGTACAGAAGCTAGTAGTTTCAAAAATTTGTCATATATGGTTGTCAGATGGTGGGCGGAATGGGGAATTTTTGTAGTACATCAAGTGGCCACTTAACTCAGCCAATGACAGGTCGTAAGCCCTGTAAACGCCTAGGTAACCCGCATCCGTTTCCAGAGTTTCTCTGTCTCCGTTGGGATATCAATAATATCTCAAAAGTAGTTTCAAAAATTTGTCAGATGATGGGCGAAATGGGGAATTTTGTAGTACATCAAGAGGCCACTTAACCCAGCCAATGACAGGTCACAAGCCCTGTAAACGCCTAGATAACCCACATTCGTTTCCAGAGTTTCTCTGTCCCTGTTGGGATATCAATAAGATCTGATATCAGCCCAGCATGGGTACAATCCAGTAATTTGTCTACAAGTATTTGTATACGTTCAAAATGTTGTTAGGTACTTATAATACTTATGTTTATTCATACAAAGGTCTGAAGGAGTACGGATTCAACATACTGCATCCAAGATACCAAAGAAGAACAAGCGTGATGCAGACGCAAGCGTTTAAAATGCACATTTAAATAAAAATTTCATATTATTCACAGCGAATGTATTTTTCCACCCATTCTTCATAATGAGGAAATCCACTGCTACCCGGAATTGAATTTTAAAAATGCTTTCGTGTAGACGCGAATATTTAAAAATTTTGAAGTGGGATGAAATATCCCAAAAACGCACGCAAAAATTAATAAAAAATGTTGAAAATAGCATTCATTTCAAAATCTTAAACAATGACGTCACTCCTTGTATCTAAGTGTAGTGTTTCCGGTTTCCGTTTTTAAACCCCCGTAGCCGCGTTCCATGGCATTTTAATATGGAATACAATCTACATATCTAGTCTACCTAGAACAGCTGTTAACAGTATATGACAGTTGAGTCGACGGTATATTTTATCTGTGCTTCCCGCGTCAGTTTGCATAGATTTTTGACAGTTTTGTTACTGGCTGGAGAAATACCATGGCCTTAAACAACCCGTTTTATGACGTCACTCCTGCAAAAATGACGCAGTTAGTACATAGTTGGTATTTGGCGCGGTATTTGAAATGTGCAACTTTAAAAAATCACATCTTCATCAATAACTTATAAAAAAATATTAAATATATATTTTTTGCTTAGTTAAATAGTAAGTTTATAGAAAAAAATTACTTTAGAAAAAAGTGGATTCCCTCATTTTGCGGTTGAATATTTAGTATCGTATTTACTAGTGATGACACAAGACACAAGCCACGACTCGGTATAATGCCAGTGCCAGTGTAATGTAAAATCAAAGCCAATTAGTTGCATTATGTGACCCGAGGTTTCTATTGGCCTAGGTCAATACCGCGGGACTCTGTCTTATGTGAAGTGAAGTGATACTATAAACTTAGCGACGCGACGCCCACAACCGATAAAAATAACCTGTTATTTTAACGGAGCCTAAATACCAGGATTGAGAAGGTAGAAGTAGAGTTTGCATAAGTAGAACAATAGGTGATGAAGGGACATGGACTGAACTGGCATTTGTGCACGTTTTGTTCCGTAAAAAGAAGTATCTACAACTAATATATTGCTTAGTGGGGTAGTCCCCGGGGGGACTTGGTGTGCGCTCGCCGTGGCGGCTGTTTGTGCGTGCGTGAAGGCTTCAAATTATATCCCACCCCTCAACTCAATTGTGTCTTTTGTAAGGATAGGATGGTCTTTGGATAGGTATTGTGATAAGGTACGGCAGGGGACGTATGAAACAGTGTCTGCCAGATAGGATGATAGTTTGAGATGCATACATGCGTTCTGTCCCCTCCCCTCTTTTCCCTAATCCCCTCACCAATTGAGACCCTTACCGCAGATGCTCGGGTGGATGTCTGGGGTGGGGGACTTGGCGAGGCAGACTGCCAAACGGGTGGTAGTACTTACTAATAAATAATGATCGTGGTAGAGTAACTAATGTTTTCCTACCACTGTTAATTTGGGCCGACTCTGGTTGGTTTGGGTGATGGAAACAATGACAATTATAATACATAAGCCGAGACAGTGGTAGGGGTACAATGAAAGCATTCGTTAGAGTACATAAAGTAAATTCGTCCGAATTTTTATCACACTGACAATCCTATTAAAATCGCGGTTTAGCTTGTTGAAAAAATCGGCAGAGTTGTGCTGGACTAAAAAAAGACTCAATAGTCTTTAAAACAGTCTAGGGAAAGGGTGGGGCTTTCATTTTTATTTTTACCACATGGTTATTACGTTATTTTGATATTCGATTATAGTCATAATGAAATAAGCATTATCGACCAAATTAAGAAAGGGCTTTTACGATGGTTTGGTCATGTGGAGCGAACGAGTGATGAAAGAACGGAAAAGAAGTTAGTTAGTTAGTTAGTCATAATGATCGTATTTAGGGTTAAAATATTTTACAACTTTGTTCTTTCAACCGTCGATATAGTCATTAAACTAATCTCACAATGTACAAGTTCAAATTAATAATATATAACATTTTTATATACGCAAACACAGCCCGTTATTTCCGTAACCGGTTAGGAATTATTCGATTACTTCCCCAACCGGCGTCCCGCGCGCGCGGCCCGCCCCACACAGCACACTGCCAGTCAGTTTGTAGTAGTAGTAGTTAAGTTGGCGGGTACCTACTGGTAGCAGTTGCTCGATCACAGATCACTAGCGACTCGGTAATAAGCGACGTGATAACGATTTCTTACCCATGGATGTTTAACGTTTCCGCGATCACAATGGAACACGCGTTAAAAGTTATCGATCGGGATTATTAAACGAGCGCATACTAGTCGCGAGCCATTTCCCGAGATATATCTTATTCGCACATATCTTAATTCAATCTTTATTATAATTTAGCCGGTTTTCGGCAAGCCAACTATTGGGAAAAGCAGTCGACATAATAAAAAATCCGACAAGCGCGATGATTTAACGTTTGACGTAAGGCCGCGATATAGCGTGCATCGACCCCGCTCGGCTCAGATCGGCTATGCTCGGCTATCGATACCACGGTATCGAACGAATGTCACTGTGATCGATCAAATCGTTAGGGCTAGCACGTGGTTAGCACGGTTTTAACTACGTCGATAGTTATCTGTGATTGAGCAACAGAACAACTAAAGTAGACACGCAGATCTCAGCTGGGAAGCAGTGGCGGTCGGTGACTTTCGAAGTCGGGCATGCGGTCATGGGAAGGAAATAAACACAATTCCTATATTTTTTTAATTTGATAAACATAATATCGACTATTTAGAACAGCTGTTTCCATTTTTTGTCTATGGAACCTTAATTATTATTGGTCACTTTTTTGTGGAAACCCGTCTCGACAGTAAAAATGTAAATTGACAAAAATAAAAGCCGTGAAACGTATATTTCAGCAAAATTTAAATTATGAAAATTATAAATGAAAAAAAATGTGTACAGTTTTAGCGTTTTCTACGTCTATTACATTTCGTAATAACGTAAATAATCCATAAATAAAATAATATTTATAAACAACATTTTGAGTGTGTTATTAAATTAGCTGGTAAAAGTTATAAGCATAACAAATTGAAGATTCATCTTCAGGCGTTTCCTACTAGGTGATATTATTCGGTAAGAATCTCACTTACAATCATAAAGGTTTCTGCTAAAATGCTTAGCAATTTTCTTAATGGATGACAGAGAGTTCACATGTTAAGCGTCGCGCCATTTTTACTGTATATTGACGGATATGGATATCAAATACTAGGTGAAATGGGGAATGTTGCAATACATCAAGTGGCCACTTAACCCAGCCAATGACAGGTCATAAGCCCTGTAAACGCCTAGATATCCATTTTCCCTTCCAAATTACTCATCTCTGTTAAGATGTCAAATTGTTAAATAGTATTTTATTTATTTTATTGTACCAGTAGGTACATAGTTTTCCGATAGTGTAGGCATGCTCTGCATGCAAAGCATCAGAAGATATAAGTAATACGATCCCCAGTGGGAAGATATAAGTAATTCCCAGTGGGAAGATATAAGTAATACGATGTAGGTATTTCTGTATGTATAGAGGCGATCAATCTAGGAACGAGCCACGCACACTGTCAATGTAAATCATATATTCCTGTATCCGAGTGTTGTATACCCACGTCTTAAATATAAGTTTTAGCACAATTAAATCGTGGGTATACTGGCAAAAAACGTTAACTCTAATATACCTGTTTTGAGAAATCAAGCATTTAAGTTTTTTTTCCAATTTTTTTCTATTGCATTATGAGTTGAAACTTTAATTATTTCTCATTTTTCAAACATGTAATTAATTTTCATACTTTTATTGTTAATGGCAGTATTTCCTTTTTATTTTAGAGAAAGAAAGAAATATGATTTTAGGTTAGGTACTTCAGAAAAAAAGCGCTTTATAAGTTATCCAAAATTTGTGTTTCTGCCGATTGTAGAGCTTTAAAAACTTAACAATACTGCATCATTAAATCCAAACAGCATATTTTCGAGTTAGCGTTTTTTGCCAGTATACCCACGAAATAATGGCATGCATGTAAAAAAAAAACAATAATAATTTATTATTATTTATTTCGTATCATCGTAGATACAGCATAAATATATGAAACAAGTAAATAAAATAACATTTTGGGCTTGTTCAAATACTTGTACACAAATCTGGATTTTATCTTGGGATGAAATCCAGATTTGTGTACAAGTATTTGAACACGCCCAAAATGTTGCATAAAATCCCTGGTCTAAATATAAGTAAAATAAATTGCAGAGTCATCTGCAGGCGATTACTAGTACTTAATTTAACTCGGTCAGAGTCTTAATTACAAAAATAAAGTAATTTGTTAATGAATCTTGTAAATAATGCAATGTAATTTAAATCTTTATCTTCCCACCAATACTCGGTACAATAACTAAGGGTTGGTTGGAAGATATCGCTTAAAAGCAATAAGCCCGCCCTTGTACACTTGATATGTAATTGTACATGAAGGTTAAAAATAAATGAATAATTATTTTTATTATGAATTAATTTAAAGTGCATAATATTCTGAAGTGGCAGGTTTTGTAACAGTGCGATTCGATTGATACATCAAGTAATATGTTGACTAGATGATTAGCAATGATTATTCAAATCAACAAGAGAAAAGTTGCTGATTTGAATACGATTTGTGTCTTCATTGTGAAATTTACATCTTACGATGAACAATATTGCTGTACGATGATTTGTATCGGGGACGGTAGGGAAGATGAGGGGAATATCGAACGTCGGCGACGGGTAAAATCGCCCACTGAATGCAGAATGCAGAATAAATAGCTTAGGTCAAAATTTTGCTGAAATGGAGTTAAGAGCATAATCCACCACGTGACTCGCGGTCGCTTTCCCATACAAACGTATTCCTCGATCTTCTCCGTGGAATTTAACATTAGAGCAATGATTTTTTCACATATTTTAGATAATATCCACCAGATGTGTGTTTGTATCGCCTTATTTTTTTAAAATTATTTATTTATCTCCTTTAACAAATAAAATATCACGAAAAATAAGACGATGCAAACACGCACCTGTAGCTCAAGCACAGATAACTATCGACGTAGTTAAAAGCGTGCTATTCACGTGCTAAAGCTAACGATTTGAGCGATCACAGTGACATATCTTTCAATACTGCGATCGCTGAGCCGAGCATCGACGATCTGACCCGAGCGGAGCCGAACTACGCTATATCGCGTCCGTCCGTCAAACGTCAAATCATCGCGCTTGTCGGATTTTTTATTATGTCGACTGCTTTTCTCAATATTTGGCTTGCCGAAACCGGCTAAATTATAATAAAGATTGAATGAAGATTTGTGCGAATAAGATATATCTCGGGAAATGGCTCGCGACTTGTATGCGCTCGTTTAATAATCCCGATCGATAACTTTTAACGCGTGTTCCATTGTGATCGCGAAAACGTTAAACATCCATGGGTAAGAAATCGTTATCACGTCGCTTATTACCGAGTCGGTACTGATCTGTGATCGAGCAACTGGTCGATATCTAAAACGTGTGAAAAAATCATTGCTCTAATGTTAAATTCCAGGGAGAAAATCGAGGAATACGTTTGCATGGGAAGCAGCCGCGAGTCACGTGGTCGAGTATGCTCTGAAGTATGAGAAAATTTCCACCGAAGCAAATTATTTAAGTAAAAAATATCCCATATCAAATAAAATAAACGTTGAACATACATTTAAAAAAGACTTGATACTTATCTCTCCCATACATTTGTAAGGGAAATAAAATATTTACATTTCTCCTGTGGAATATTATACCTGGATTACTTAGGCCTTAGGCCAGTTCTGCAATTGGTAGACGGGTAATATCGGCCACTTATCAACTTCCGTATAATAATGTAGACAATTTTTTTATGAGAATTACAAACGAATAAACAATGAAAACGTTTGACTTGAGCAAAAACTTTTGGCTATCTGTAAAGTCGGTTTACGGACGATAATTTTACGTGATAACGTCATAAGAAAACATTGATAAAAAATAGCATACTTTTATGAATTGAATTGAATTATTATTACTGACTGATTTTGTATAATACAAAGCAGGCGTTAATTGAAAATATTTTTTTTTTCCATAAATTATCATTTTTTTGCACTCGTTAATTTCACATTCACTTTGTAGCTTGTGTGCTGCTGCTGTCTCCTTTCTACTCGGACGCATTGGCCGATAGAGTGGAAGAGAGATAGATGCGTCACAAACCGAACGCTTAGGCCGATCGTGCCTCTCTATCGCTTGTTCCGCGCTCTCGCTTGCACACTCGGCCCAGGCGGAACGTGACAATGAGTCGCGCTTTTTCGATTTATCAGACGTAATCACGTCAAAAACTAACCAGTTAGTTCTAAAATTGACGCTGCTTACCCAATTTTTTTTTAATACGCCCGGTGACAAAGTAAGCGAGCGAAACAAAAAAACAAATACGCGGGGTTTGCAATCACCTGTACCTGTAGACATGCTAGGTCCGCACAACCGCCCAGCACCCTCTTCATGTCCCCCGGAGTGCGGGTAATACCGCCCGCGCCCTCTGTCCGGATAGCCCCTGCCTCCCGTAATTACTGCGGCACATCACTAGCTGTACACCATTGTTATTGTGTACAGCTCGAACCCCTCACAACCACCACACCACACACCATATTGTACTTTATTTCGACTTTAACAGATCAGTAGCGAAAAATATAGATAGTAATTATGTAATGACAAAGTAAAATTTGGGATAGAAGGACCCACTTTTTAGTTAGGTATGTACTATAATACATGGTGTTACAAAACTCGACGTACAAACGGGAAACCAGTGAATCTACGTCATATTTGGAGTCGATTTTGTAGATTTTAAAATTTTATTTGACTTACAGTTTTCAAACAAATTGAATTAAATTTTTTTTCTCGATAATTTTTTGCAAATTGTTATCAAATCTAACTAAACTAACTAACCATCACTCCATTTTTCCGTAGGGTTAGGCAGAGAGGATAGAATGCCATACCACTCTGTCCTGGCAGACTTCCTTTGCTTCCTCTACATTCATACATCTTCTCGTGCACATACGCCGATTGTTCCGACTTTTCACATGTCCACTTTCAAGTACTGGTCGCACTTGGTCATGCCATGTGTCTCTCGGCCTTCCTCGGCTTCTACATCCAGGCACACTTGCATTTAAACTTCTTTTAGCCGTTCTTTCATCGCTCATTCGCTCCACATGACCAAACCATCGTAAAAGCCCTTAATTTTGTCGATAGTGCTTATCTCAGCCTTGCACTCTGCTCTAATCTGGACATTTGTACACCTATCATACATAGTCTTTACCACACAGAGAGATGACATTTCAACAGCATTCAGTCTACTTTCATCCTTGTTTTTCCAACACCACGCTTCACTACCATACATAAGGGTTGGTACCAGAACTCCGTTGTGTATTGCCAATTTTGCTTCTTTCGATAAGTACTTATTTGGCACTATATCGATTTCAAGTTACTATTTGGGAAGAAAACAAAATTTAAAAAACGCATTTTAATAAGAATTTTACTTAATCTGCCATACCTGTGAAAGCTTTTAAAGAGAGAAAAATATTTTTTTTTCAAGCTCAGATTTAAAAGTCATATTACACAATCGACTCCAAATAACATGATGTAGATTCACCAGTTTTCGGGTTGTACTACGACAAGACGAACAGTCTTACGCTTCAGTACCAGTCCAAGGTATCACACGTGAAATATCACTATGAAAATCACATGTAAGTAAATAAATATTTAATTTTGACCCCTACGGAATCGAATTCGCGACCCATGCACGGTAGCCAAGTGATCTACCGCTTTGCTACGAGGCGGACAAATAAACACATAGATAATGATAAACATTGTAAAGGTTCAGGTTATGGATAAGGGTATAAAAGTAAAACCGTAAAAAATCGGTTGGGCTGGACACGTGTACCGTTATTATGCTAATAACTATGCTAATACTTATTGGATGAACTCGTATGTCGTATGTTAATGTTTCAATGTTTGTATAACGGCCGCATACTCAATAGGGATGCACGTGAAACATCGATATATCTTTCGTTAAAAAAATAATGAAAAATAATAAAGTCTCGAAAACTATGGTTCAACGAAAAAAATCGACTCCAAATGTAAATAAGTTTATAAACAACATTTTGATAGTGTTGGATGACAGAGAGTGTTCACGTGTGAAGCGTCGCGCATTTTTTATTGTATATTGGCAGATATGGATATCAAATACTAGGTGAATTGGGGAATGTTGTAATACATCAAGTGGCCACTTTACCCAGCCAATGACAGGTCATAAGCCCTGTAAACGCCTAGATATCCATATTCCCTTCCAAATTTCTCGTCTCTGTTGAGATGTCAAATTGCAAATAAGTTTATTAATTGATATTTTAACTATCGATTCTGTTGGAAAAAAGAGGATGAAAGTAGACTGAATGCTGTTGAAATGCGATCTGTGTGGTAAGACTATGTATGATAGGTGTACACAAATGTCCAAATTAAAGCAGAGTGCAAGGCTGAGATAAGCATTATCCACAAAATAAGAAAGGGCTTTTTCGATGGTTCGGTCACGCGGAGCGAACGAGTGATGAAAGAACGGCTAAAAGAAGTTTAAATGCAAGTGTGCCTGGATGTAGAAGCCGAGGAAGGCCGAGAAAGACAACCTGGCATGACCAAGTGCGACAAGTACTTGAAAGTGGACATGTGAAAAGTCGAAATATTATTATTATTATTATGGATAATTTATATAGCGCCGTTTTCGTATAAATATACCTCAAGGGCGCTTTAAATATTGAATTTAACGGCTGGAAAAATTTAAAGTGAGTGAAAACTCAATTTCTGAGTAGAAAATACCATTATCAAAATTAATCAAAAGATTTTGAGAATAATCGGCGTATGTGCACGAGAAGATGTATGAATGTAGAGGAAGCAAAGGAAGTATGTCAGGACAGAGTGGTATGGCGTTCTACCTGGAAAGGCGTGATGGTTAGTTAGTTAGTTAGTCAGATGCAGATGTTTGAATGATCGATTCTCGAAGTAGGATATCGATATTCGCATCCCTAGTACAAAATACAGTACGCGATGTCCAGCGATGCGGCGAGCGCCCTACAGTTACTCGGCTGGCGGCCGCTAGACCAAAACACGGTCAGGAAGGAGCTCGGCAGTGTCGCTAGTGTCGCGCTGCACTGTATCCAGATTTCATTTATTTCAGTTCCCGACACCACCGTCGAGATTGTTCACAGATCTGTCGCGCTCTAGTGGCGGCTGGTAGCGAGTAGCGACACCCAGTCTGCTGGCTGCTAGCAGAGAGGAGGAAGGTATATCAGTACAGTGCCCTATGCACCATGGTGTGCGGATAAGGGACAGTAGTATTAGTAGATACCGGTCTCCACACGGGTGGTTGTAATTACTAATAAATAATGATCGGGGTAGAAACTAACATCCCTACCACTGTTTTTTGGGCCGACTCTGGTTGGTTTGGGTGATGGAAACAAAGACAATTATGATACATAAGCCGAGAATGAAAGCATTTGTTCGCGTATATAATCGTAAATTCATCCGTATTTTTATCACACTAACAATCGCGGTTTAGCTTGTTGAAAGAGTTGGCTGGACTGACTAAAAAGACTCAATAGTCTTTAAAGCAGTCTAGGGAAAGGGTGGGGCTTTCAGTACCTAAATAGTATTAGTAATACATAATATAGACGTTTCGGCCACCGTTGTAGGCGCCATCTTCAGGGTGAAATATGTATGATGTCAAATGTGGTGTGTTTATCTACTTGGAATTTGTACCGTGTCGCAGTCGGCAGTAGGTATGTTGGTGTGTCAATGCAAAAAAAAAAACAAATAGAATTTTCAACGACCGTGAAAATCTACGCACATTATCATATTTGGGGTCGAATGTGTAATGACTTAAGAATCTAGATTGGAAAAAAATTCTTCTCAAAAAAGTTTTCATAAGTACCTACCCCAGATTAAATCAATTGCATGAATTCTTAATAAAATGCGTTTTTTTTTTGTTTTCTTTATGAATAGTATCAATTTGATTAAATAAATAAATTTGCAAAAATTCGTTTCATTATCAATTTTCTCGAAAACTATGGGTCAAATCAAAAAATTCTACAAAATCGACTCCAAATATGACGTAGATTCACTGATTTCCCGCTTGTACATCGAGTTTTGTTACACCACTATTATCAGGCATTTACAGAGTTTACGACCTTACATTGGCTGGGTTATACGACCACTTTACAAACAACACTAGGAGCGTAAATTACTAGGAAATCATAATATCATTCAGCATACTGAGCTCCAAAATATCACACATGAAATATTAATATGAAAATCACATGCAAGTAAATAAATATTTCTTTCTGACCCCCTACGGGAATCGAACCCGCGACCTCATGCACGGTAGCCAAATGTGGTGTACCGATGCAGTGCCCTATGCACCATTGGGTGCGGATAAGGGACAGTAGTAGTAGTAGTAGTTTTACAAAACATAAATCAAAAACGTTTTATTTATTTTATTTTCATTTTATTTATTTAACCACCTCAACAGGCCAGGAGGCCAAATTACAGAGGGGAACAACATCACAAACACCCAGGCTTGAGAATAATAACTTTCGACTTTTGCGTTCTCACCAGGAATCGAACCCGGAACCTCCGTATCGTGAATCCAGCATCTTAGTCATCTCGCTACGGAACCCGCCATTTTTGTGATTTATTTTATTTTTATTTTTCTGAGGCCTTACGATACGACAGTAAATAGTGGACAATATAGATACGAGGTGTATCAAAAGTCGTAGTACAACCCGAAAACTGGTGAATCTACATCGTATTTGGAGACGATTGTGTAATATAACTTTTTAATCTATGCTTGAAAAAATATTTTTTTCTTCTCACAAAAGTTTTCATAAGTATGGAAGATTAAGTAAAATTGCTCAAATTCTTATAAAAACGCGGTTTTTAATTTTGTTTTCGTTATGGGTAGTATTAATTTGCCTAAATACATGATATTTGATAACAATTGGCAACAACTTTGTGCTCAACGGGGTTCTTCCAGATAGCATGAATATTCTTAAAAACGTTATAAATATTTAAAGTATATTTTTACAATTCCAACGATATAAAACACAATACTCAAAAATTTAGTTTTTATTAATAAATTTATGTTTTAAAAACACAAAAATACGAATGATTTTTAACGCCTGCGGTGCGATTCTCTAAGGTTTTAGACACTTCTGCGCATACGAATTCAGTACAAAAATCGTATGCGCAGTAGTTTTAAAAAAACACTTACAGAATCGAAGCGCAGTTATTGGCTAATGACGTCATACCCGTCCACCGTGAAAGGCGCGAAATTCATTCCGTAGTAAGCGCCTATATTGCTGTGACGTCACACCGCATGCGCGCCAAATGGAGGATTTTGCGAGCGATTTGAAAAAGCGCTATTTCAAACCGCGCTAGAAAATTCATATGACATCGTAAATTTTAAAAAAAAATTCCCTTTATATTGTAATTTTTAAATCAATTTTTCGAAGTAAAAAATAAAAAATTACCAATTCAGGTGCCCTATGCACGTGGAATAAGCAAAAATAATAGTTGTAATATTTATGATACAATTACTTTAAAACGGGTTAATAAAATTCTAACCAAACCTTTTTGCAAGTCGGAGTGAAAAAAATAATGGTAAAACAAAAAAAATTACAATAATTTTTTTTTAAAACTAACTAACTATCATCACGCCATTTCCCCAAAGGAGTAGGCAGAAAAGGTAGAACGCCACACCATTCTGTCCTGGCATACTTCTCTTTGCTTCCTCCACATTCATACATCTTCTCATGCGTGCACGTCGAATTATTCCGACTTCTTACATGTCCACTTTCAAGCACTTGTTTTACTTGATCATACCATGTCTTTCTCGGCCTTCCTCGAACTTCTACATCCAGGCAGAGTCGCATCATATATTTTTTTAAATATTATTATTATTATTAATTATTTTTATCAATAAAAATGAGCTTTGTTAAAATATCACTTTTTGTAGCACAAATCGTATCGTTTACGTCAAAATGTTCATTTTAATGAAACCATCGCTAAAATTCCAAGTGGTATCGTCCAAAAACCCACAACATCGCACTAAAATCTCTCATATACACATATTTCCACGAGAAAATCAGGCGAATTTCCACTAAAACTTCAGCGAAACAGCGAGCTTCCGCCTTCCGACGCGAACGGCTGCGAATCTAAAATTATAGTTGTTATTATGATAACACATGTTATATGTTAACGCCATAGCCGGACCCATTCGGCTAGTGGCTAAGCGGGGGTGATGGGCGGGCGGAGATAGACCGGGCTGGATTCAGTGTTGTTGAAATATTGTAGGTTGGAAGTGAATTTTGACAGGCGCCGCCCGGCCCGCCCAGCGCGGCCATCTTTGTTAGGCTAGGTCGGGGCTGGGGTTTGCAGAGGGAAAATTTTCGTAAAATCGAGGGAAAACGGTACGGGAAAATGCGGGAAAAGTTTTGAGAAAATTTAGAGTACTTAAATGATTTTGGAAAATACGTTAGTTACGAAAACTTTGTAGTATCGAAACATACTCTACTACTACTTTCCCTTATCCGCGCCTAATGGTGCATAGGGCACTGCATTGTAACACCAAGTGCACTGTGCCATGATCATTTTTATTACATTTATCGAAACGTCTTCCGGTGAAAATACGAAAGTAATGAGTGGCGTAGCGTTCTTTTTTTCTGTCTACCCTTTCGGGGAAATGGCGCGACTGTTGGGGGAAATGGATCGGTCAAATTTTTAAATCACGCAACAGGGCCATTATGTTATTCTCTTCATCCCGATCTGATAATAGAAACAATTAATGAAAGTCATTCTGATAGAAAGTAAGTAAATTACAATGTGATGTTAGCACTACAGCAGAATCACGCCATGATGCCACTTGACACGTGTCGTGAAGTTGCGTAAATATTAACCTTTTGAAGAACTGTCCTAAAGACAGTTTGACACGTCTCGACTGACTTTACAAAACCGAATCGAAGAAACGTTGAATTTTATGAATATTACAATTCGTGTAGTGGTTAGCGTGTTGGGTACCACGCATGAGGTCGCTGGTTCGATTCCCGACGCGACGGGGTCAATTATATGAATATGTTTTGTCGATTAATACTGCATTTTTAAGATTAAATTAAAGAATTCGTTCAAGCGATCGGCCGCCAGATTCTCCCAAGTCAAGTCCACGTCCCGCGGCTCTGACGCAAACTGCCGACGAATTGTCAACAGTGGACGACCAGGACGCCGAGAACCAGATGTAAAAAAGGCAAGCATGGTGGCGGCTCTCGGGAGGCATACGTAGTATATGGCCTAGCCAGCCGAACGCCTCCGCCGGATTAACTGTAGATACCAAGGGTTGGGTTGCCTCACCTCTGTGTTCCTTACAAAGTCAAACCACAGCACACCTAATATTCTTCTAAGACACCTATTCTCTGCACTCAGAAGTCTGCTATTTTGGTAGTGATAGTCCTGAACATTTGTATTAAAAAAACAGCGTTACTATAATAATATTATGTATAAGTTAGTTCTTCAGCAATGGCAATTAGCTATGCATATTTACGATTGGCAGTACACAACGGAGTTCTGGTACCAACCCTTATGTATGGTAGTGAAGCGTGGTGTTGGAAAAACAAGGACGAAAGTAGACTGAATGCTGTTGAAATGCGATCTATGTGTGGTAAGACCATGTATGATAGGCGTACAAATGTCCAAATTAGAGCAGAGTGCAAGGCTGAGATAAGCATTATCCACAAAATTAAGGGCTTTTACGATGGTTTGGTCATGTAGAGCGAATGAGTGATGAAAGAACGGCTAAAAGAAGTTTAAATGCAAGTGTGCCTGGATGCAGAGGCCGAGGAAGACATGGCATGACCAAGTACGTCAAGTACTTGAAAGTGGTCATGTGAAAAGCCGGAATAATCGGCGTATGTGCATGAGAAGATGTATGAATGTAGAGGAAGCAAAGGAAGTATGTCAGGACAGAGTGGTATGGCGTTCTATCCGCTCTGGCCTAAATGGCGTGATGGTAAGTTAGTTAGTTAGTTAGTTATATTTACGAAACGCGAGTAAGCGTCGCCAAGTGCCATCGCGTCGTGACCCCTCTATAGCGTCCGGGTCCATTGGCGCGTGTCCCTTATTTCTCATCACAAGCGACGGAGAAAGTTCGGACACCGCGTTATGCCGGCTGCCTGCTAATTGCCGGGCTCCGTGACCGCATTTAGGCCGAAACAAGAGCGGTGCGACTGTCGAAACTAAATGCCGCCCTCTTGGCGAGTCGGTGGTGGTAGAGTAGCGATATTTAGATCTACTCTCTAAATAACTAACTAACTAACTAACAATCACGCCATTTCCCCGTAGGCGTAGGCAGAGAGGATAGAACGCCATACCACTCTGTCCTGACATGCTTTCTCTACATTCATACATCGTCTCATGCACATACGCCGATCATTCGACTTTTCACATGTCCACTTTCAATTACTTGTCGAACTTGGTCATGCCATTTTTTTTCGGCCTTCCTCGGCTTCTACATCCAGGCACACTTGCATACAGTCTCTAAATATTACTACTAATCCAAGTGCGATGTATCATGAAAATTTGTTACATGAAGACATGAATTGTGTTCATTCTTTTCTTAAATATCTTGTTTATATTATCTGTTATTTTTCCATTTCTTTTTTTAACTTTATCTTTCTTTTT
Organism: Micrasema minimum; assembly: GCA_022494985.1. Taxonomy (NCBI): domain Eukaryota; kingdom Metazoa; phylum Arthropoda; class Insecta; order Trichoptera; family Brachycentridae; genus Micrasema; species Micrasema minimum. The sequence goes on from JAGVSP010001872.1 coordinate 21,900, forward strand.
TGCCACGTGCACACTGTATGACTTTCACAGTATACCCACAAACAGGCTATGCCTTGGTGGGATTTTTGTTTATATATTTTTTTTATTGTACATATATGTGTTTTAATGTAAACAAAAATTTTCTTTTGAAAAAGAAAAAAAAAAAAAAAAAATCCCTTAGTTTTCGAGAAAATTTAATACGAAGTAGATTTATTTTCGTTTTTTTTTTTGCAAATTGTTATCAATATCAATGCATAGATGGAGCTTTTAACTCGCTGGTGGATGATTCTCGATTCGTAACATATATGTACAAAATCATAAATGTTACCTAATGTGGATATTCGCTAATAAGCGGAATGGGGAATGTTGTAGTACATAAAGTGGCCTTTTTAACCCACCCCATGACAGGCCATAAGCCCTGTAAACGCTCGAATATCCATATTCCTGAATAGAAAGAATTCTACCTCACCACTCTAGGGATATATAAAATGAAATATATACCTACTCCCGTCGTGGGATAAAATCCAGATCTGTGTACAAGTATTTGAACACGTCCAAAATGTTGCATCAAATATCATGTATTTAGTCAAATTAATACAATCCAAAAAGAAAAAACGCGTTTTAATAAGAATTTGAACAATTTTACTTAATCTGCCATACTTGTGAAAACATTTGTGAGAAAAATTTTTTTTTTTTGAAGCTCAGATTAAAAGTCAGCATACTTATTACACTATCGTCTCCAAATACGATGTAGATTCACCATTTTCGGGATTTTTGTACCTAGAGTTTTGTTAAAAAGGTATGAAATTTTTAACATCATTGTTGTACAATTTCTATCACGTCCACCAAATGAACTTAAATAGAGTTCATCATCATCATCATCATACCATACTCGCTCCCTGTGTGGAGCACATGGATTCCACAAACTGCCTCCAGGCCGATCGGCCGCCAGCTCCCGTGCATCCTCCCAAGTCAAGTCGAGTCCACGTCCCGCAGCTCTGACGCAAACTGCCGGCGAATTGTCAACGTGGCGGACGACCAGGACGCCGAGAACCTGATGCTTGTGAAATAAGCAAGCATGGTGGCGCGCTCTCGGGAGGCGTGCGTAGTATATGGCCTAAGCCAGCCGAAACGCCTGATAGATACTTGAGTATAATAATATAAAAACTTTTCATTTAATTAAAATTTAAAATAGTCAATAATGAATGCGATCAGATGACGTGTTAATGCTCGATAGAAGAAAGCTAACAGTGTTTGGAACAATTAAAAAATGATTAAAAAACAATATGGGCCGCGTTCGCCTCCCATCCGGTAGGTTAAATCTCAGTAACAGTTTAACCGACGGTCAATAGTTAATGTGTGATCCATCAACTCGCTAACGGACAGTTGATGTTTAAATATTAACGTTAGAAAATTATTGAATAAAAAAACGAATCTCCCATCTGCTGTGACACGGCAAAGCGCTGTATTATATCGAAAAAACGGAAAAATAAATTAATATACGCAGCCTTTTTAAATTGCATTACTAACATTTCACAATCACGCCTTCGGAGAAATAGGCAAAGAGGAAAGAACGCCACAGAGTAATTTTAAAAGAGCTTTGCGATTCCAGATAAACTAGCTGAAAGACGTCTCACACTTCGATCAGCTACATCTACAGCAATAGACAGGGTTTTAGTACCGATCCGAAATCAGCGCGCAAAATTCGGGGAGCGCGCTTTTGCGGTTGCGGGCCCTGTGGCTTGGAATGTTCTCCCACCAGAAGTGCGCAACTATGAGAGTGAAGTGATGTTTCGAAAGAAACTTAAGACCCATTTGTCCTTAAAATCCTTTGATTAACTATCTAACCATCACGCTATTTCCTTGTAGGGGTAAGGCAGAGGAAATAGAACGCCATACCACGCCTTTTGTCCTAACCGACTTCCTTTTTCCTCTACATTCATACATCGTCTCATGCACATACGCCGATTATCCGACATTTTCACATGTCCACTTTCAAGTACTTGACGTACTAGGTCATACCATGTCTTTTCGGCCTTTCGCGGCTTTTTAACATCCAGACACATTACAATTTAACTTCTTTTAGCCGTTCTAGTCATCACTCATTCGCTCCACATGACCAAACCATCGTAAAAGCCCCTTTCTTAATTTTGTGGATAATGCGTTTAGGGCCTCAGTCTTGCACTCTTATTTCGACATTTGTACACCTTTCATACAATTAGTCTAACCACACATTCGCATGAGAGATCGAATTTCAACAGCAAATTTTGTGATAATTGTATTTTCTACTCACAGAGTGAGTTTCATTCACTTTAAATTTCCCGAGCCGTTAAATTCAATATTGAAGCGCCCTTGAGGTATATTAATACGAAAACGGCGCCATATAAATATATCCATAATATAATAATAATAATAACACTATGTTCTGGCACATTCATCCACACTAATACATTCTCCCCACATTGCCTTCTTCTACATTCATACATCTTCTCACAAACGCGAGTGGAGATTATTCCGACTTTTTAACATGTCCACTTTCAAACACTTGTAATTTTGATTATGCCATGTCTTAATCAGCCTTCCTCGCTTTCTACGCCTAGAGACACTCGCATTATAAATTATAATAGCCAATCGTCCACCACTCGCTCGCCCCACATGACCGAACCATCGCACATCGTAGAGCCCTTTCAAAAAATTACTACGGAACACAATACTTCAACTTACAGTATATTATCATGACACGGTAACCATATGGTCTTATGCGACGTGTGGGGAATAAATGACGTTTGGAAGGATTTAAATGAACCCCGTTTTACCTCAAATCGGTGAACTTCATTACGAAATTTGACTAATATGAATAGCGGTTAAATTGACAATTGTTTTGTAGTTTCATTTAAAAAAAAAAAAAAACAAAAAAAGCTTTTAAACAAAAAATAGCGCGTGTTTCTTTTTCATTAAAAATTATAGTAATTTTAGTTTCAAGAAAACGTTTGCCACGTGGTGAAGTGGTTAGCGCATTGGGTCGCGGGTTCGATTACCACAGAGGTCAATTTAAACAAATTATATCAATCTTAATTTTTTATTTTTTTAAATATTTTTTTAACCACCTTAACAGGCCAGGAGGCCCAATCACAGAGGGCAAGAGCGTCACAAACACCCAGGCTTGAGAAAAATAACTTTTAATTTTTGTGTTCTCACCGGGAATCGAGCCCGGAACCTCCGTATCGCGAGTCCAGCATCATAGCCATTACGCTATTTTTTACATCAAAATATTTCATACCTTGGACTGGCACTGAAGCGTAAGACTGATCATATTGTCTTCGCGTAACAAACTTTCAAGACACACTGCACTTGGTGTACCAATGCAGTGCCCCATGCACCATAGACTGACAACATTGAAAGCCCCACCCTTTCCCTAGACTGCTTTAAAGACTATTGAGTCTTTTTTCAGTCCAGCCAACTCTACCGATTTTTTCAACAAGCTAAATCGCGATTTTAAGATTGTCAGTGTGATAAAAATACGGATGAATTTACGATTATGTACGCGAACAAATGCTTTCATTGTACCCCCCTATCACTGTCTCGGCGTATATATTAATTTATGTAAGTTTGTTTGTTTGTTTGTCCCCGATGCGTTCGTATACCGTTTATCCGATTGCAATAAGTTGTTCCAGAGAGTTGTTTTATTCACTCCTGGGAACGTTCCTGCATCATTACATCCATTTTATAATTTGTGTAATATTTGCGTATTTCAGATAATTTAGTTACATTTCGGCGTGAATATTAAGTACGCCATGTTTGTTTACAGATAGTACCGTACATCAAGCTTACAAAAAATATCCCTAAAGCACTTTTAGTTGTTCATATAAAATAAAATATATAATATTTTACACTAACTTATACTTAATACATACGTATGATACGAGTGCATCATTCAACTTTCATCATCCGAAGGAAAATACATAATCATTCCTTCTATTATTTCTAAATAAACAAGATAAAGCTTCCAAATTTCAAAGTATATAATATAATATACATGTCTGGCTTTACCCGTTTCTTCTGCGGTAGCAACGCACCGGGTATCAGCTAGTGTATTATAATGGGGTTCTTCCAGATAACATGAATATTCTTAAAAACGTTATAAATATTTAAAGTATATTTTCACAATTCCAACGATATAAAACACAATGATCAAAAATTTCGTTTTCATTTATAAATTTATGTTTTAAAAACACGAAAATACAAATGATTTTTAACGCCCGTTATTGGTTAATGACGTCATACCCGTCCACCATGAAAGGCGTGAAATTCATTGCGAAGTGAGCGCCTATATTGCTGTGACGTCACACCGCATGCGCGCCAAATGGAGGATTTTGCGAGCGATTTGAAAAAGCGCTAGAAAATTCATATGACATCGTAAAAATTTTTAAAAAAAATCCCTTGATATTGTTATTTTTCAATCAATTTTTTGAAGTAAAAAATAAAAAATCGGAAAGAACCCCATTGTCAATGTTTGCACTATAGACTGAGGATAAGGGAAAAAATGCATAGTTTTTTTTTTAATTTATGGTGTGATATGGTTCGTGTTTGAATTGGAAACGGTCGCAGCAACAGTCGAATCTCGGGTCACGCCCGCCCCCGCGCTGGCAGCACTCCGCTCTACGTACGCAATATATTTCGGCATTTACGAGGCCCGGGAGAGTAGTGGGTGACGGGTGGAGAGAAGAGAGAAGAGAGGGTTCGGCTACAAATATAAATGTCAGGGCTCTGTTCCGCGCCTAAAGGTCTGACGGGAATTCTAACAACACAGCAGCGAAATAATAACACCTATTGGATAATTTATTGAGCGCCAGTTTTGTGAAGACTGTAATATTATGCATTGATATTTGATAATAGTCTTCCTTTGCGTGTATAACCTCAAACATAAAAAAAATTATAACGCTAACGATATTTTTATTTTTATGTTTTTCATTACGAGTACTTACTACGTTTTTTTTCATTCTCCACTCTGGATATTTTTAACAGTATTTTATTTTTACAATTTGACATCTCATCAGAGACGAGAAGTTTGGAAGGGAATTTGGATATCTACGCGTTTCTACAATATCAGTTCTGGTACCAACCCTTATGTATGGTAGTGAAGCGTGGTGTTGGAAAAAGAAGGACGAAAGTAGACTGAATGCTGTTGAAATGCGATCTATGTGTGGTAAGACTATGTGTGATAGGTGTACAAATGTCGAAATTCTAGCAGAGCGCAAGGCTGAGATAAGCATTATCGACAAAATTAAGATAGGTCTTTTACGATGGTTCGGTCGTGTAGAGCGAATGGATAAAAAGAAATATGATGCGAGTGTGCCTGGATGTAGAAATCGAGGAAGGCCGAGAAAGACATGGCATGATCAAGTAAAACAAGTGCTTGAAAGTGGGCATGCAAGAAGTCGGAAAAATCGACGTGCGTGCATGAGAAGATGTATGAATGTGGAGGGCGCAAGAGAAGTAGGAAGACAGAGAGGTGTGGCGTTCTATCCTCTAGTCTCCTGGACTTGCCCCGCTACTAGCCTGCCCCAGATTGCGTAAAGCGGAGTTTACTGGTTACTCCACCCCGCTGACCTTGTTCCGGGCCTGGCTAGTTCCTGCCGGAAGCGCGGGGCGCGGGGGGGCGGGTGGGGTGGGGGCGGCGCTACAATACAGGAATCCAATGCTGGACTGAAAACTGAAAGTTGTATGCGACACCTCGGAATGGGGAGTGTTTTTGTATTGTAGATCACTCGCCACTTCAAAGGGTCGCATACGACTTTTAGTCCAGCGAAAGGTTCCGGGAACGCAAGACGCATTGCCGTGTTAGGCTCGTTTCATACGTACCGTATCGTTCACGCAAAATGCAGAACGATTCGTAAATAGGGTAGGCTATACAATGATGTTTATTTTTATTTTCTTCCGTTCGTTGTCACGACCTAGTCCTAGAGGGAAACAGAATGTTTAAAATGCTCCATAAAGAGAGAACCTTCCCCTCCCTCCAATTGATTCAGGAAGCAATCTAATGGATATAAACTAACTAACTAACCATTACGCCATTTCTCCGAAGGGGTAGGCAGAGAGAATAGAACGCCACACCACTCTGTCCTGGCATTATTATTATTATGGATAATTTATTAAGCGCCATTTTTGTGAGAAATCACCTCAAGGGCGCTGTACATTCGATATTCTTAGTTTATTCCATTCCCAATTTATGAATAAAGGATCTGAGACAACGATTGTCTAAGAAATTATACTAAATCTATACGTAGGTGAAAGTACTGAACCCAAATTCGTCTTGCAGCTACAAAGCGCATGGACTGTTGGGAATTTCAGCTTCACCCACGTACATATTAAATTCAAACAATTTTACTAAAAAACTTGCTTCCTCCACATTCATACATCTTCTCATGCACGCACGTCGATTATTCCGACTTCTTACATGCCCACTTGTTTAACTTGATCATGCCATGTCTTTCTCGGCCTTCCTCGACTTCTACATCCAGGCACAGTCGCATCATATATTTTTTTTAGCCGTTCTTTCATCATCCATTCGCTCTACATGACCGAACCAACGTAAAAGGCCTTTCTTAATTTTGTCGATAATGCTTATCTCAGCCTTGCATTCTGCTCTAATTTCAACATTAGTGTACCTATCATACATGGATATTAGAAGAATATATTTATAACAATGTTTAAATTATGTATTTATGCACCAAAACTTTTTTGCTAGAAGCTCGGGAATCGAATCCGTGACTCCGTGCGTGGTAGCCGAATGCGTTAACCACAGCACCACGCGGCTATTATTATTTATCACGATGCGTTTTATATTATGGTGAATTATTTTTAAGTATTCCTTCGGCATCATTGAATCGACCACACGACACGACCCACGCCTGAGTCATTCGACAATTCGTACGACGCAGTACATGTTGTATTGCTGATAGTCCGAAGTCGGAGACCATTGACGCTGTCAGTACATAATATTATAGCGGGCCTTCTTCACTTGGCCCCCAATACGCCAACGTTGGTGCTGGAGTTTGGAGCGAGTGTTAATTCTAGAAACACTCAACACAGAAATAATAATGTCAGCACGATAAGAGAGAGATATACTGCTGCCTTTACCATAGTTGACATCTCAACAGAGGCAAGAAGTTTGGAAGGGAATATGGATGTCTACAAGTACCTTGAGGCGATTTTTGCGCAAAAAATACTACCCACTAGGGCACTGCATTGGGTACACCAATTGCAATGAATCATTGTTACACGAAGCAAGATGATCCGCCTTACGCTTCAGAGCCTAAACAAAACATCATAATCATCATACCATATCCGCTCCCTATGTGGAGCGTATGGAATCCACAAATTGCCCGCAGGCCAAGCGATCGGCCGCCAGCTCCCGTGCATCCTCCCAAGTCAAGCCCACGGATGTTTACTCGGTTAAAACAAAACGCCGCCCTTATAACTCCTGCATCACAGCTGTACTCCTCTACTGCTGCGAATCATGGCACCTAACTAGGGCCCAAATTAGCAGACTTCTGAGTGCAGAGAATAGGTGTCTTAGAAGAATTTTAGGTGTGCGATGGTTTGACTTTGTAAGGAACACAGCAACCCTTATTATCTACTGTCATCCGGCGAAGGCGTTTCGGCTGGCTAGGCCATATACTACGTATGCCTCCCGAGAGCCTTAACCACGCTTGCCTATTTTACAAGGCATCAGGTTCTCGGCGTCCTGGTCGTCCACTGCTGACAACTCGTCGGCAGCTCGCGTCAGAGCTGCGCGACGTGGACCAAACAAAACAGCGCTATAAAGATTATCAAATAATAATATCTATGACCCAAGTCACGCTGGTCCGAGTGAGTGGTGGCCACTGGCTACTGGAATATAATATCGGTGGTATGTAAAGCGGCCATTAAGGACGGCTCATTGGTTATGTGTCACACTGTGGGGAGACATTACTCACTCTTATTACTCAAACCCGAGAAACCGCGACGCGGACTAGCCATCATTATTCTGCGGCGGAAATATAAAGAAATTACAATCAATTCAAGCAGTTTTTTACTAGAACTATTAACAACTAGACTGTCTAAAATTTAGACAGTTTTAGACAGATTTAAGTTTTAAAGGGCCCCCCCACCTTTCCCCCGCCCCCCAAAAAAATTTTTTGGGGAAAAAATTTTTTGGGGGCCCCCCCCCCAATTTAAAAGGCCCCCCCAAAAAGGAAAAAAAAAATTTTTTCCCTTTTAAAAAAAAAAAATTTTTAAAAAAAAAGGGGGGTTTCCCCCGGGGGGCCAAAAAATTTTGGGTTCCCAAAAGGGGGGTTTTTTTTAAAAAAAAAATTTTTTTTCCCCCCCCCAAACCCCCAAAAAAAAACCCCCGGGGTTGGCTTCCCGGGCATTTTTTGGGGGCCCAAGGGGGGCCCCCCCCCTTTAAAAAAATTTTTTTCCCCCCACGGGCCCGGGGGGGGGGGGGGGTTAAAAAAAGGGAAAAAAAAAAATTAAAAAAGGGGGTTTTTTTTTGGGGTTTTTTTTAAAAAAACCCCCAAAAGGGGGGGGAAAAATTTTGGGCCAAAAAATTAAAAATTTCCAAAAAACCCCCCAAAAAAAAAACCCCCCTTAAAAAAAAAATTTTTAAAAAAAATTCCCCCTTTTTTAAAAAACCAAAATTTTTCCCCCCCCCAAAAAGGGAAAAAACCCAAACCCCCCCGGGGGGGGTTTTTTTAAAATTTTAAAAAATTTTTTTTTTTTAAAAAAACGGAAAAAAAAAAAAATTTTTTAATTTTCTTTTCCCCTTTCCAAAAAACCCCCCCCCAAAAAAAAAAAAAGGGAAAAAAAAAAAGGTTTTTTAAAATTTTTGGGGGGGGGTTTTTTTTGGAAAAAAACTTTAAAAAAAAAAAAAAAAAATTTTTTAAAAATTTCCCCCGGGGGGGAAAAACCAAAAAAAAAAAAAACCCCCCCCCCAAAAAAACCCTTTTTAAAAAAAACCCCCTTTTCCCCCCTTTTTCCCCCCAAAAACGTTTTTTTAAAAGGGGGGGGACCAAAAAAGGGTTTAAAAAAAAACCCCAAAAAAAATTTTTTAAAAAAAAGGGGATTTTTTTAAAAAAAAAAAGGGGGAATTTTTTTCCCCCCCTTTTTTTTTTTTTCCCCGGGGCCCCCCAAAACCTTTAAAAAAAAAAAAATTTTTTTTAAAAAAAAATTTTTTTGGGGGGGGGGGCCCCAAAAAAAATTTTAAAAAAAAATTTTTTTCCCGAAAAACCCAAAAAAAAATTTTTTTAAAATTTTTTTTTTTTAAAAAAAAAAAAATTTTTTTTTCCCCCCCCTTTTTTTCCCCCCCAAAAAAAAAAAAAATTTTTTAAGGGGCCAAAAAAAAATGCCCCAAAAGGGAAAAACCAAAAAAACCTTTTTTTGGGGAAAAAAAAAAACCCCAAAAAAAAAAAAAAAAAAAATTTTTTTTTTTTAAAAAAAAAAAAAAAAAACCCCCCAAAAAATTTTTTTTTTCCCTTTCCCCTAAATCCCTTTTTTTCCCCCGGCCTTTTTGACGCTTTAAAACCCAAAAAAAAAGGGGAAAAAAACCCCCCCGGGAAAAATTTTTTTTTTTGGGGCCCCCCTTTTTTTTAAAAAAAAAAATCCCGGTTCCCCCCAAAAAAAAAAAACCCCCCAAAAATTTAACCCCCCCGGCAAACCCCCCAACCCGGGGGGGATTTTGGGGGGGCCAAAAACCCCAAAAACCCCCCAAAAGGGAAAATTTTTTTTTTAAAAAATTTTTTTTTTTTCCGGTTTTCCCCTTAAATTTAAAAAAAACCTTTTATTAAATTTTTTTTTAAAAAAAAAAATTTTTTTTTGGAAAAAAAAAAACCCCCCTTTTTTTAATTTTTTTTTAATTTTTTTTTAAAAAAAAAATTTTTTGGTTTTTTTAAAAAAAAATTTTAAAAAAAATTTTAAAAATTTTTTGGGGGGGGTTAAAATTTAAAAAAAATTTTTTTTTTAATTTTTTTTAAAAAAAAACCGAAAAAAAAAAAAAATTTTTTTAAAGGGAAAATTTTTTTAAAAAACCCCAACCTTTTAAAACCCCAAAAAAAAACCCCCCTTTTTTTTAGGGGGAAAGTAAAACCCCTTTTGGAAAAAAAATTTTTTTTTTTTCCCCCCTTTTTTTTTGGGCCCCCCAAAAAATTTAAAAAAAAAAAAAACCCCCCCTCCCCTTTTTTTTCCCCCCCAAAAATTTTAAAAAACGGGTTCCCCCCCCCGGGTTTTTAAAAATTTTGGGAAAAAGGGGGGAAAAAAAAAAAATTTTGGGTTTTTTCCCCCTACCCGCCCCCCTTTTTTTCTTTTAAAAACCCAAAATTTTTTTTAAATTTAACCCCCCCCTTTTTTAAAAAAAAAAAAAAAAAAAAATTTTTTTTGGGGGAAAAAGGGGGTTTAACGGCCCGGGGTTTTTTTTTTGGTTTTTTTTTTTTTGGGGGAAAAAAAAAAGGGTTTTAAAGGGGAAAAAAAAAAAACAAATTTTTTTTGGGGGGGGTTTTTTTTTTTTTTTTTTAAAAAAAACCCCCAAAAAAAAAATTAAAATTTCCCAATTTAAAAAAATTTTTTTTTTTTAATTTTTTTTCTTAAATTTTAAATTTCATAGGGCACTGCGAATTAGGGTGGCCCGAAAATGTTAAATTTCCCCTACACCTCAGGCCACCCGCTAAGTTTTTTACTTTAGTTGATAGTGGTTAAGTGCTTAAATTTCAATGTCCTAGGTGGAATAAAAGGCTATGCTCAACGTCTCCAAGGTTTTAAAATTTTTGTAATTTTCCCACGTAAAAAATATTTAAAAAATTGTCAAAGAAATACCAAGAAAAAAGAGTTGAAAAATTAGAACTATCAATGGTTGTTTGTGAGGAGTGCTTTTATTCAAGTGATTATTTTAGACTTATTGTGAAAATATGGCTTTGTAATCTACTATAACACGTCAAGCGGACTCTATATTCTTGATAGGTGTCAAAGATTTAGAACCAATACCTAGATTGAATTAGTTACCATTCATCATCAATATTATACTTTACTACTTCCCAGGTAGTTGTACTTCATTTAGAACAACCCTCGAAATGCCAGATTTTTTCATATTTCTTCTTAATATTACATACCTTTGAGCACTGTCTTCCAATTAAAATATTAGCTTCAAACTTTACCTGAATACTTGTTTTACCACTGATAAAACAATTAGTGGGTTCCCAGACATGTAAACTAGTTTTGATTTTTTTACTATATAATATGGGCAACACTACTGCGAATCTTGATCACTTGTTACATGAAGGCAAGGCGATCAGCAACGCTTCAGAGCCAGTCCAAGGCATCACATATGAAATATTTTCTAGCCTCGGTGCTCCTCTTGAGAGAGTTCCCTAGAGTCTAGAGACGGCCCCTCCATTGAGACCCTAACCGCGGATGCACGGGTGGGTGTGGCCTAGCGAGGCAGAATGCCGGTCTCCACACGGGTGGTAGTAATTACTAATAAACAATGATCGGGGTAGAAACTAACATACCCTACAACTTTTTAATTGGGTCGACTCTGGTTGGTTTGGGTGATGGAAACAATGACAATTATGATACATAAGCCGAGACGGTGGTAGGGGTACAATGAAAGCATTTGTTCGCGTACATAACGTAAATTCATCCGTATTTTTTATCACACTAACAATCTTAAAATCGCGGTTTAGCTTGTTGAAAAAATCGGTAGAGTTGTGCTGGACTGAAAAAAGACTCAATAGTCTTTAAAGCAGTCTAGGGAAAGGGTGGGGCTTTCATTGCAGTCTAGAGACGGACAGTTGAGACTGAACAACGCTTAATAAAAACGTTATCGATCCACAAAGAGAAATGATTATCCTGATTAGTGTGAGTCGATGGACAGCTAGTTAACTGCGATTACTGTCTACCGGCTGCTGGCTGCTAGCTGCTGACTCACTGTCTCGAATCTGACGACTTATCTACAATGATTTATTATTGACACCACATCAGCCAACAGATGAACAAATTTAACCCTCGCCTTGCGGTGATGTAACCCGCGTTGTAAAATCTCACTAAATAATTAAACTAACTAACTGACTAACTAACTAACTGACTGACTAACTAACTGACTAACTAACTAACTAACCATCACGCCATTTCCCCGAAGGGGTAGGCAGAGAGGATAGAACGCCACACCACTCTGTCCTGGCATACTACTCTTGCTTCCTCCACATTCATACATCTTCTCATGCACGCACGTCGATCATTCCGACTTCTTACATGCCCACTTGTTTTACTTGATCATCATGCCATGTCTTTCTCGGCCTCCCTCGACTTCTACATCCTGGCACAGTCGCATCGTGTATTTTTTTAGCCGTTCTTTCATCATCCATTCGCTCCACATGACCGAACCAACGTAAAAGACCTTTCTTAATTTTGTCGATAAAGCTTATCTCAGCCGCGCATTCTCAAACCTTTTTAAACCGGAAAAAATATCTTTGATACATAGTAAAGTATAAGAATTGTAGGTAATTACTTTAAAAATAAATTTTACCAGCATGTTTCAGAAATTTCATACAAACATCGTGTATTTTGAAGTAAACAGAGGACCGTTTATTTTTTTTTAATGCGTTATTCAGCTTTAATTTTTTTTTTTAAATAAGTTATGTATGACAGACAGAGATACTAACTACACACTGATAAAAAAAAACATTTATTTAAGTAAGAATATGAAAATACAATTGTAAAAGTTATGAATCAACATTTTGTGTGGGTAACCGGAGGTTATTCCACAAACTGCCTCCAGGCCAAGCGATCGACCGCCAGCTCCCGTGCATCCTCCCAAGCCAAGTCCACGTCCCGCAGCTCTGACGCGAACTGCCGGCGAGCCGTCAAACAGCCGAGAACCTGATGCAAGTTTAATTAGCATCCAAAACAATATATTTTCGTTAATGTCTCATGGAACGAGTGAAGGCTTGAAGGGCTTCTAACGTCTAGGGATAATCGGGGTGTTGTTTGATAGCTCAGTTTATCTTTCTATCTTCATTATAGTTAATCTATGTAATTGACACCATTAAAATGCTTGGTTTTTGTTCTTAGAAATGCCACAGATCTTTTTCTAACACTCAGGTTATGAGGACATTGTATAATTCCTTGGTAAGTAAGTCGGGTTGGACTTGATTTAGTTCCGATTATTTTGGTCGCCACTTGAGGCTCGAACTCTTTGATGGTGGAGAGAGTACAGAAGAAATTTTTGCGCTATCTGTACCTAAAGGAATATGGATATTATCCTTGGCTCTTCCCACCGACTTTTTACTAGGATGCTAGATTCTATCAGTCATTTTGGAGGAGGAGAGACGTCATTTGGGTGTTCACTTTTTTCAGGTGATTGGTTGGTCGCATACATAACTCAGAAATTTTGATGGATGTAGGTCTGTTCGTACCTGATAATTATCTTCGACAAAGACAGCATCGATTGTTTTACCTGCCAATATGCAGAACCAACCTGCCATGGTTTATGCCTGTTGGTAGAGCAATCTTGTTTACTTAATCGCATCACCTCGGATGTCGACTTATTTCACGACAGTGGATCTTCCGTCAGGAGAGCACTTTCTAATTTGTAATTACTACTACTGTACTACTGTAATTAATTTGTAATGTTACTTCTGTTTTTGCTATACACTTTTATATCTATTGCTGTATTATAATTGTATTAAGAATGATTTGGATTTTTCTGTTATGTTCTTAATATCTTTTAAATAAATAAATTAAATAAATAGGCATGCCATGGTTAGGGCTCTCGGAGAGGGATGACAGTATATATGTATACCCAAGGGTTGGGTTGCCCCACCTACTTATGTGTTCCTTACAAAGTCAAACCACCGCACACCTAATATTCTTTATTATCAAAAATTATCTTTTAATATCGGATTTTGGAACTACCCACATACAAACTATTCTATTTTTCTTAGATAAAGAAGAGATTAAATGAAGATACCACAAGTGGGTAATTGAATTTATTGAAAATATTTCGTGTAGGTAAATATTACGCGAATATATTTCAGGTAAGATAGAAGAGTGAAATGCGATCTCTCAGGCGAATGTGTTGTAAGACTATGTATGATAGAAGCATTATCGAGAAAATTAAGAAAGGTCTCTTACGATGGTTCGGTCATGTGGAGCGAATGGATGATGATAAAAGAACGGCTAAAAAAATATACATGCGACTGTGCCCGGATGTAGAAGTCGAGGAAGGCCGAGAAAGACATGGCATGATCAAGTAAAACAAGTGCTTGAAAGTGGGCATGTAAGAAGTCGAATAATCGACGTGCGTGCATGAGAAGATGTATGAATGTGGAGGAAGCGAGAGAAGTGTACCAGGACAGATTGGTGTGGCGTTCTATCCTCTTAGAGCCTACCACCATCGGGGAAATGGCGTGATGGTTAGTTAGTTAGATTAAAGAGTCTCTACAGTAAACAATTTAAAATTTTAATATATGTTTATGTTAATATTCACGTCCGATAAATAATGGGTAGGTATGTTATTTTACAGTTAAAAGTTGTTCCAATTTTATACTTTCAACAATCAAGTAACGTTCACTTTCGGTAGAAAATCAACTGGAACTCATTTTATAGTTTCTATTCTAATCAATTTCGTTGAGAAATTTTACATACTTAAGTACTGAGGCCGGGTTGCACATAAAAAGCTTAAATGTCAAATGGTAATGTTAGGCTAAATTCAAATAATAGTTCTTTTTACGTTTAAGTTGCAAAAGGAACTATTATTTCAATTTACCCTCGACTTTAACTTTTCTTAGTACAATGTAAGCTACCCTAAGGTTCCTAGACGAAGGGGCGTAATTGATATTTTGGCAATTATTATTATTCTTGTACCTACCCTTGAAAAAGAGACACGTGCTGCCTCGAAACCGGTCGGGAGTTATATTAATAATAAAAAAGTTGTTAAAAACAAAGTTTTTTCATTTAAATAGTTTATAATGAATAACTACAAAGTGAGTGCTTCTAACATAAATTTCATTTTAATAAGTGTTTGGATCTATTTAAAATTCGATTAAATACAAAAAAAATACTCAATAAATAATATAAAACAAAAAATAAACTGTAAAAATTATTATGATTAAATAAAAAACTGTTATGTGTTACTATTGGGTAAAAATTAGTAAAATTAGTAAAAAATATCATTAAAATAATGAGAAAATAAGAAATTTGGTATTTCTTTCATAATAAAATAGGAAAATATAAGTAGGTACAAAACTCTAAAAGAAAGAGAAATTACGATGTTGAAATGTTCAATAGGAACGTTTTTTACATTTTTTTTTGCTTTCTTAAAAAAATTATTACTACTACGCTCCCTTGTCTATAAACAATCCACAATCATTTTGATAAAAAAAATGTTTTTGAATTTGACGATTTCTCAATACTATGGATAAATTACATATCGCCGTTTTTATTTCATGCATAAATGGTCAAAGTAGCCACCTCTTCACTTTAAAAAAAGTAGTTGAAAAGCTGACAATACCATTTTCGTATTTGGAACAGCAAAATAAATTGAGGTTAAATTTTCTTATTATTGTCAAATGTAAAAATGTCTACGATATTATTGAGTGTTTTCTCGTGTATTCAAAAGCCTTGCGCAATATTATTTTTAAGAAAATATAACACATCAGCGATGTAAATTTATGATTACGAAGGCAGATTATCAATATCTATTGATTTAAAATTCATGATATTCCGATATATGGAATAAAAAATACGCATCAGATGCTATTATGGTCAGATAATTATAAAAGGAAGCTAAACTTAATTAGGTATGCCGTGTGCCTCGCACACGATCCAAAACATCTTCAACATATTAATAAATGCGAGATGAGCTTTGAATTCATAATGGTTTTATGATTTCAAGTCACTGTAACACAAATAATTTCTAGCACGAATTGTCAAGCACACACAACACGCGCCATCTTGAAACTTGACTGCCGTGTGTTGCCAAGCCGCAGTCGACAAATACATCCTAATATTGCCGTAGCGGAAAAAATACTTTCCAGAAAAAATAAATAGACGGGGTTTGTTGTTCATTAAAACAATTTTTTACAAATACTTCCAAAAATATAAAGGGACCTTTCCTACCTATCCTCTTTTAACTAACTGACCATCACATCATTTCCCGAAGTGGTAGGCAGAGAGTTAGAACGCCACACCGCTCTATCCCGGCGTCTTGGTTTCTCCACATTCATACATTATTTTCATATAAAAATACAAATGTCAGTAGAGCAAATGAATTATGAAAGAACAGCTAAAAATAATTTATGAAGGAGTGTGCCTGAATATAGAAGTCGAAGAAGGTCACGAGAAAAACATGACGTGATGTGCAAGTGCTTTAAAGTAGTAATGTAAAAAATTGGATTAGTACCTACTCTCTTTTCCATCTTAGCATTTTACTACTAACTATATACTACTCTCCCTTAGGGCACTGCATTGATCACAAGGCAATAATTTATTATTATGTTTGCATATCTATTAGATTAAGTTATTATTATTATTTACTGACGTTATGTAAAGATATTGTTTTATGTGGGTATGTCAATATTGTAAAGTATCCAACTTTGCATTAGGTGGACAACTTTTCATAATAACTACTAGGCTACTACTATTAGGCATTGGTACACTGAGTGTGTTTAATAAGCCTCGTTATTAATATTTTGTAGGCGTATTGACTGATCTTTGGTAGACATTTTAAATTACGATAAAAAATGCACAATATTTAACCTCCGTGTCCTGATGATATGTATTTACTACAATTTAATTATAAAATAGATACGGGCCTCCGATTTTTTGTATTCTTCGGTAATAGAATTGCAAATCACATAAAAGTATTTCAATAGATAGTTATTAATTTGCAGCGATGGAATAAATATTTTGCTGAAAAATTAGGGATAAAATCACCAAATCAGATCATTTCCAGTGCTAACTTTACAAAAATTGTTACATTTCAACTTCAACAATGGCCAATAAAAAGCAATATTTTTAGGAATATTCATGTATTTACGATTTTCAAGGTGTACAAAATACATATTTCCGCGGAATCTTTTTTGGGCTCCGTAAGTAAAAAGTTAAATAGTATTTACAAATAGCAACATGCGCAAATATCATAAGATTGCGTCGATTTCTTTTTATTTCAAAAAGGCAAAGTTGGCTTTCAAAAGCAAAGTAACAAGGTTTTACGGTACAGGTTTACACTTTAATGAAGATAAATATGTGTTAATGTATCATAATAAATATCAACTCTGATAAAAAAACAACTAATTAAGATTCATTGCCACTTCAGCAGTGGAGTAGCTAACACATCTTTTCAATAGAGATTTGTGATTATTTTTTTTCTTTAAAAAAACAAACATGGAGGCCCTAGTATTTGACAAGGCATCTCTAACCTTAAAGTACTGGACTAACAAAAAAATCCCTGAAGTAGAATGTGAGGATCAAGTTATTGTCGAAGTGGAATATGCGGGGGTTTGTGGAACTGATGTACACATTATTCAGGTAGGATTATAAATTATTTCATGTTTTTTTTTCTTATCGCATCTAATGGTGCGTAGGGTACTGAGGAGGTGCACCAATTTAAAGATACACTGAGATTTTTTAGTTTTCATATGTTTTTTAGATTTTATTAGATTTACCCGTTTTCTTTATTTTTTTTTCCAATTCTATTTAACACAGATTTCTATAGAGTTTATTGGTTATAATAAGAGTTTTCTCTGATTATTTCTTAAATTATTATGATTTTCTCAAAAATATCAGGTTTTGTTACAGGTTGTGAACGATATAAGCCCCGTAAACGCCTAGATACCCATATTCCCTTCCAAACTTCTCGTCTCTATTGAGATGTCAAATTGTAAAATAAAAGCATTTCATATTAATGAGTTTTTTCATAAAAAGGTTTTATAAAACACGGAAATTTAAAATAAATACATAGTATTTAATAAAAAGATATAATGTCAGTAGATTGCAATATCATGCAGTGTTGACTATAAATAAAGTTTTATCATAACTCTGGTACATATATTTACAATAGTGTTTATTTATAGATAAGTGATATGTTATACAATAAGCTTTGTTTTGAAAAATAAGTAGCGTAGATATTTAAACGCCAAGAGATTACCTAGGATAACCTTTATTAACAGCAAGCATTACAAGCATATTTTATTTCAAATATGTTTATCATGAATTATTTAAAAAGTTTATTATTTATTTCTTGCAATTATTACTGTTTTTGGAATGCCTTTTAAAGAAAAATTTACTAGGAGTTATTCAGCATAACTTTATAAGAATGCTATATTTCAGTATTGCGAGTATATTTCTATTTTTTAGATTCATCCCGTGTTGAAATGAAATTATTATATTAAAAATAAATTACATAAACTTACTCATATATTTAAAAAACAATTAACTGTAAATAAGAACATAATTCAAAATACCTAGTAACTAAATTACGTAAACATCAATTTTTTGAAATAAGGTAAAAAAAGTACAAATTTGGAACATTAAAAACTAAAATTTTGTGTAAAAATCGATAAATTATTTCGATGTTAAAAATTAGACATGAATACAGGGTGTAACAAAACTCGATTTACAAGCGGGAAACTGATGAATCTACATTGTATTTGAAGACAATTGCGTAATATGAATTTTTAATTAATCTGAGCTTGAAAAAAAATATTTTTTTCTTGTTATAAAAGTTTTCGTAAGCATGGCAGATTAGGTAAAATTGCTCAAATTATTATTAAAACGCGTTTTTTTATTTTGTTTTCTTTATGTATAGTATTGATTTAACTAAATACATGATATTTGATAATAATTTGCAAAAAAAAAAAATTTAAAAAATCAACTTCTTACTCAATTTTCTCGAAAACTAAGGGTCAAATCAAAAAATTTTTATTCTATAAAATCGACTCCAAATATGATGTAGATTCACTGGTTTCCCGCTTGTACATCGAGTTTTGTTACACGGTGTATACATAATGAAAATGTGAAATCCAATAAAGTTCAATAGTTCATCCGCCTCCTACCTTCAAGTAAAAAAATGATCAAGATACACTGCACTTGGTGTACCGATGCAGTGCCCTATGCATCCGTGGGTGCGGATGAGGGAAAATAGTAGTTCAAATTAGGTAAAACAAATTGTAGTAAAAAGGAAAATTGTATAAAACTCAATCAATTAAGAAAAAAGTAGAATATTTTTAAAAAGAAGTACCTCCAATGTCAGTGAGCGTACCCATTCTAGAGAGCTTACTTATAAATTGACATAGATATGGTAATTATTTAGTACATTATGTGATGTCAAAGAACTTATTATTAGTATTTTTTTTATTTTTTATTTGTTTATGGACAGCCAACAGACATACACTTATTTTAAATATATACAACATTAATTTCTAACAATAAAGTCCACATATAGGCTATCACTTAAGTATCTAAAAATATTGAAACATTTTTATATACTAATTATTGTTGCAAAGTACCCCATCCTGTACACAGTTGCTTATTTGTAATATGTAACGCATTAATAAAATGTTTTTAAGGAAAAGTAACATAACTGAAATATAAAAAGTAGCATTTTTTAGAAATCAAAATTTAGAAAATAAAAACCATAATACCTAGAATACCTAGATAATCATTGTAGAACTTAATAATTATTTATTTTAGGGCTCTTTTCCATGCAATGATCGAGGACCTTTTATAATGGGGCACGAGTTTGTGGGGACTGTAGTGAAAACTGGTAGCAAATCCCACTTCAAAGTCGGGCAGAGAGTTGCTGTGGATCCTAACAGGTAAATATTTATAATCTCCATCATCATCATTCCATATCCGCTCCTATGTGGACTTTATAGATTCCACAAGCTGCCTCCAGGCTAAGCAATTGGCTGACAGTTCCGTGCATCCTCCAAAGTCTAATCTAACCTAACAGGTAAACATTATCATCTTCCGCAGTGGACCACATCATTTCCACAAGCTGCCTCCAAGCCAAGCGATCGACTGCCAGTTACCGTACATCTTCCCAAATCAGATCCACATCCTTAAGTTTTTATTAAAGTTGTCAACAAAGGAAATCCAGAATGCCGAGAACCTGATGCCTTGTAAAACAGGCAAGCGTGGTTAAGGCTTTATTTATTTATGGGAAAACCAACAGTCAAATAGTTTTTATAATAAACATTAAAAGAAAACAGAGTAGACCAATTAAAGGTTTTCACAGGTAGTTATGGAGGCATGCGTAGTATATGGCCCAGCCAGCCAAAATGCTTTCGCCGATGACAGTAGATACCAAAGATTGCTGTGTCCGTTTTGCCTAGATGTGATACTAATCATATAAATACTAATACTAGGTGTTCAGTGATTTGACTTTGTATTATTTTGAATGCATTTTATAATTGGTGATTGAAGAGATCATTCCTTCATAATGGTAAAGAACAGGCTCGGTGCCTTATGTAATGGCCTACACTTCTGAAAAAAATCTCTTAGGGTTAGGTTAGGGTTAGGGCAAGTATTATTGTGGTACTTAAAAAAAAACAATAACCGATCGCAGCAACCAAGCTAAACATTTAGCATACTTTGTAATAATAGTTTTCCTTTTCTTAATGTCCAGTGGTTGTGGAGTATGCCGCTTCTGCCATTCTGGAAGGTACCACATGTGCGCTGACGGGGGAATCAACCACACCATCGGGATATGGAGAGATGGGGGCTGGGCCAAGTACTGTAGGGTCCCTGATAACCAGGTGTTCGTCCTGCCAGACTCCATCTCTTGGACACAAGGTTAGACCATCAAGTATTGAAGTTTTCATGTTCTGTACCATTTAACTCACAATCTAATGTTAACCCAACTCTTCCAACAATCCGCCTTTGTAAATATTTCAATGCAAAAATGTTAACCTCTATCCTAAATGTATGGAAGATATTGCTTTCTCAATTGTAAAGGGTAAGTATTACGCCTTAAAGATTATGACTGGAGCTATTTTTTAAGTTAATTTCGATAAGTTCGATTTCTACATGATTGATTACGTAACTAAATTTATTTTATACTTTTTCAAAACAAAGTTTGTTATAAATGTAATTGTTTAGGTAATATTTACTATAAATAATTCACCAATGACAAGAGGGAATGGCCGTGGGGACAAACTCCAGAGAACGAGAGTACTTGGAACAATAATATTGAGCTGAAAATTACTGCAAAAGATAAAGCGCCACTGCGCTGAGAACGCAATGCAAATCCTTGCTCCAACCAATTCACAGGATGGATACTACATAGATTTAGGATATTTTCTTAATTTTTTCATGTGATATAACTCAGACCGTATATTATACTAAACTTAATGTTTTCAGGTGCCTTAACTGAACCACTGTCATGCCTCGCTCGCGGATGGGACCGCGCTGGGAAGATTGCAGTCGGGGAAAATATCCTCGTTGTGGGAGCTGGGATCATTGGTAATAATTACCTCTACTTTTTACATAATATTATTCAGTGTGACCAATCTACAAATAAATTTCAATGGCATATCTTAGAAAGGAGTCTTTCTATAATAAGTTACATAGGGTGTTCCCCAAGGTTCTTTTCTTGGACCCCTCTTCTTTAATTTATTTATTAATGACATCTATGAAAGCTTTGTGCACACGCATATCCCAGAACAATACAGTAAAGTTTTTTTTAAAATTGATGGAGTATCATATCCCTCTACAATAAGACAAAAATCAACTTTTTAATTTTAATCATGTTAACTATATTAATAATACAACTACATAAACACATAGTATACGTGTATCCTACTCACAGAAGTTAAACAACATCAATTTTTAATATTCTCTACTTAATAAAATTGTGCCTGGGAAAGAAGTCATCAGTGACTTAGGTATAACTTTTTATTTGTTTTATTTTTAAACTTTATGTACAATAAAAAATATTAACGTACAAAGGCTAGGTATGCTATGTATGTAACTTTATAAGGGTATTGTTTATTTCTAACTTAAGACGAGAGAAAAGTATGTTTGTAGCAGTTTTGGTTTGTTTATGTATGGTAGTGAAGCGTGGTGTTGGAAAAAGAAGAATGAGAGTAGACTGAATGCTGTTGAAATGCGATCTCTAGGCGAATGTGTGGTAAGACTATGTATGATAGGTGTACAAATGTCGAAATTAGAGCAGAGTGCAAGGCTGAGATAAGCATTATCCACAAAATTAAGAAAGGGCTTTTACGATGGTTTGGTCATGTGGAGCGAATGAGTGATGAAAGAACGGCTAAAAGAAGTTTAAATGCATGTGTGCCTGGATGTAGAAGCCGCGGAAGGCCGAGAAAGACATGGCTTGTGTGCATGAGAAGATGTATGTAGAGGAAGCAAAGGAAGTCTGTCAGGACAGAGTGGTATGGCGTTCTATCCTCTCTGCCTACCCCTACGGTGAAATGACGTGATGGTTAGTTAGTTATTTATTATTTTTAAGTTGTGGCGAGAATCATTCTCATTTTGCCCGTAATACTTTGTAATATTGCATACATTTGAAGAATTCTTTGTTTTGTATCAAGGAATTCTGTGGTCAGAGCTGTTCCACCTGCAGGGACACAAGAATGTGACTATCTCAGAGACTAACAAGGATCGGCGTGGCTTGGTTACTAAAATGGGTAAGTGATTCAGTCCATTTAATCATGTTCTAAACGTTTATTATTGTCAAACATGTGAAACGGGAGATTGAAGTGGTTTTTGCGAAGCTTACCCTATGTCTTGCTCAGACTCGTCTAATATATATTTTGAAATCTGTAAAATGTAGTTTGAAACATATGGTGTAACAAAACTCGATGTACAAACGGGAAACTAGTGAATCTAAGTCATACTTGGAATCGATTTTTTAGAATATTTTTTTTTATTTGACCCATACTTTTTGAGAAAATTGAGTAAGAATTTTTGCAAATTGTTATCATATATCGTTTATTTAGTCAAATTAATACTATCCATATAGAGAAAACGAAATAAAAAAACCGCATTTTGATAAGAATTTGTGGATTCTTATTCAATCTGCCGTACTTATGCGAGCTTTTGCAGAAGAAAAAAAAGTCATATTACACATTCGACTCCAAATTTGATGTAAATTCACCAGTTTTCTGGTTGTACTATGAGTTTTGTTACTCCATGTATAAACTATAAAAAATTTGGTAATCTTTTACAGCTCCTGTTGTTTACAATGTCAAAAAGTAAAGGATACAGTAGTTATTGCGAGATATTTCGCTCTTGGCACAGAAATAATAATTTTCATTTGAATTGTTTTGCAGGTCTCAACTACGAGTGTATCACGCCCCAGGAGTTGGCTGATTCCGGCCGCAAGTTCGACGTTATAGTAGACTGTACCGGAGTAGCAGCAGCCATGGAGCATAGTCTTCCCTTTCTGGATCGCAGTGGGAGATATGTTCTGTTTGGCTGCTGCGACCACAAGGCCACAGCTAAGTAAGTCCACAAGAGGTGGTATCATATAGTGAAGGAAATAAATAAAATAAACAAAAATAGGACACAGAATACCGAGCACTCTTCAAGTTGATCGGAACACTGTTGATGTCCATCAATAGTCCGCCTTCTCCATGATGGGGTTTCCCTGGTTTTCTCATCACCTCAGGCAGATGCGGAGAAGTTCCCTTTGGTCCACACCAGGTGTATCTAGCCTGATCCCAACACAATATATCAATAATCAATTAAGAACAGTCATCATCATCATCATACCATATCCGCTCCCAATGTGAAGTATATGGAATCCACAAACTGCCTCCAGGCCAAGTGATCGGCCACCAGCTCCCGTGCATCCTCCCAAGTCAAGTCCACGTCCCGCAGCTCTGACGCAAACTGCCAAGAATTGTCAACAGTGGACAACCAGGACGCCGAGAACCTGATGCCTTGTAAAATAGGCAAGCATGGTTAAGGCTAGTAGTGGTTAAGCGTGGGGCTAATCACCTTACCTTCTTAAATTAACTGATTACTAAACCCCCCAATTAAGAACAGTAAATGATAGAAAATCCACTTGATGAAATATATACCTTGTACATCGTAAGCAAGGTAAAAAATAAATGTAACTCGTTTAAAAAATTAAATAAAAAGTAAGTCTAACTTTACCATCAAACTTTTTATCAATGTCCAGTCGAAATCGAAAAGTTTTCATAAATGGATAGAACACCTGACCTTGAGTCCTGGAGTAAACGATTATTTTTAACAATTCAACTGTGATTTTTCTTTCTCTTGGTTTGTTAAATGAAAAGATTGTATTTCTTAACTAGATTTTTAAACTTGGTCTGGTGACTTATTTTCACGCTAATCAAAAGTGTCAGCTCTGTCAATTGGTGGAGTTGGCTAGCTGTAATTGTTTGTTGAATGTGGTGCACATGAAAATGTGTATTTAGTAAACTGGCAACACCACGAATGATTTAACTTTAGAATTGAGTTCAAAAAATCACTAAAATACCTAATTACATTTAATAAATAAATTAGAATTCATTTAGGTATTGTGATGTTATTTTCACATCCTCATGTGTAACTACCGTCACTGATATTATTTTATTTTTTTAGCAAACTCAAAATTTTAATTATTTTTACTTATATATGGCAACTGGAGGCCATCTTATTTTTTCTTTTATCTGTGGTCTGTACGCACCTGTGCAGAGCGCGTTCCCCCGCTTTTTTATTAAATCACAATGGCGCCAAACGTGGGGCGTGGGAGGCTTGAATTAAGAATCTCTTTGGTACAAATCTATTTTTTTTTTGTAAATTTCTTAAATTAGTGAGTCCAGTGTTGCTACCCTGAGCTTAGCTGGTGAAGGATGCAAGGAATGGGGCGGATTTCTCCCACCCTACTTTCACTGCATTACAGTATCCATAAGCCAAAATTATATTAAAAGGGTGGCATTAATTTTAGGCTGGCAGTGAATCTGTTAATGTTAATATTACAAAATGGCGGGAAAAAATTTCTGATTCTCTTAATTACCTGTTTCAGGGTGAATCCATTCCAAATCTACTTGATGGAGGCCACAATTATTGGAGTTATGGTGAATCCTTTCACTTTCCCCAAAGTCTTTGGGACTCATTGAAGCCATGGGAGATAAGTAAGTGTCCTAATATGTTTAAAACATTTTTTTAAATGGACTTGTAAAACAACATTTTTTTGTGAATGCAGAAAAATACACCAAAAAATTATAATATTATCGGTGCAATCCGTTTATAAATCGGATAAATTAATAAGCGAGATACAATAATTTAATGTTTGATATTTGTAAAGTTTTTGTATGAAACGCGATGTGGAATAAAACTATAAATGATTGTATTTCGCTTATTAATTATCCGATTTACAAACGGATTGCACAGATGGTTTTGTGATTTTTTGCTTTATATTTCTGCATTCACAGAAAATTTTGGTTTACAAGCCCATTATTTTCTGGGTACTGCTGAAATTCCTCATTACCAAAGATTGTTCAGTGTGCCTGCATAATTCTCATGTCATGTACCATAATATATCAGTACTTAATTTATTAATTAATTCAGGGAAATGGCGTGATGGTTAGTTAGTTAATTGATTGATTTCTCCTTGAATTTCAGATATCTGAGTTATGAGAAACTTGGCATTGCTGTGTATCCGCTGTCCAAATATAGGGAAGCCTTTGAAGAGCTCAAGAAGGGAACCATTTCTAAGGCTATTTTTAAAATTTCTAAGTGAAAACAGAAAATTAAGCTTCTTATATGTTTTATTGTTACACACAAAAGAATACAGTAAAAACAGATTTACATAATATCTCACAAAAGCGATAATAGTGGTCCAAATAGTTTGAGCTATGTACATCATTCTGTACAAATAATGATCCAAAATCCAATATAAAATCACGATTGACACAACAAGCTATTTCAAAGAGAACTGTAAAAATTTTTTTGTCAACTATATATAAAATCAATCCACTATCTAATACATTTACAATCCATTCGGTTACAATCCTCTAACAATTTAGTGAGACTTTGAGTCAAGTTTGAATGGAAAAAAATAGTTTTCCTATCTTTGAAACTGTCCCATTAAAGCGGGCATAATAGCATTTAAAAACTTAACAAGGTGAGATGAGTCAAAAGTCAAAATTCCAGGATAGGACTGAAAAATAAAGGCATTTCATCATTTTTCCATGATTTATCTTGCTAAAAACATTTTAACGCGTTTCCAAAAAATGTAGGAAAGTCATTTTAGACGTGCTATGTGAAATATTTAAACTGTTCTGAAGGAATAACTATCTTATTACTATTATTTTGAGTGTGATTTATGTACAACAGTAATTAATAAATACATCGTTTCGCTTTTAATTTTTATTTTATTTTATTGGTAAATTTGTGTATTTGGATAATAAATTTACTTTACCATACACATGGATTGTCACCATCGTCACCTGTATTGTGAAAATCCTCTTTGAAGACATGATCACGCATGAAATGGTCCTTCGAACCGGAAATTTAACCATGACCTATGGAAGCATCTTGCTCAATGCTACTACGGTCAACCAGTTCAAAAACCGTTTAGATGCAGAAGGCAGACAAGAAGCAGTACTAAAGATATAGCACCAGCAATACCTGCCTGACTATAACAATAATAATGATAATAAAAATGGATCACATTAAAAGTAATTCTATTCTAGAATGCTTACAATGCACACAATTGAATGTTTTATCAACAAGATGCATAATGTGTTCATTGTAATAAACACCCCAATACTACTTAGTCCTTCGGTGGATGAATCAGCTCCGCAACAAAGGCACAAGTGGAGAGGGTGAGCAGCGCCCCCCAGAGTAGTAGTGCCCCCTGGATGTGGTGGAGCCCTAGGACAGTGGGCGGGTTGGGGGGCGCAGCTCTGGACTGCACCACGGATCTCTGGACGCCGTACTTCAAGTACTTGTACACCACCTGCGCAAGGGGAGGGAGAAGGTAAGCAGGTAAGGCGGTAAGGTTTAATCTCCTTTACGATGACTTTCCACATTAGGGTTATCTGCTCCCAGCATTCCCTTTACATATTGTCTATGTAACCTTATCTCAGCTTAACAGGAGGCCTAAATCTAATAGGCTAAGATGCGTACTCTTACTTCTGATGGTCCAGTAGCTCATGAAGAGCTTTGCCCTCCTTGAAAATGACATTCCACCTAGCGTGATCCAGTCTCCTGCTCCCAGTAATCCTTTTTACCCAGTTTATCCAGATTGCTGATACATTGTCCATATAAATGTCTCGGCCTACCCTAACCTAACCTAACATAACCTAACAAAACCTAACCTAACCTACCCAGAGGTGTAACTCCAACAGGCTGAGATGTGGACACGGTTCTAATAGCTCTGGCTTCTCTGGTAAGACAAACATGTCCCACCCAGGCAATGGAATGTAATAAGTATTGCTGGGTCATAGAATTTATCTTTTGGTTGCCTCTGAGCCTCCACATTAGTTCAAAAACGATTCTCAGGACTCTATTTGCATAAAAAGGCATTAAAGAGCTTTGTAGTAGGTTTACTAGAGATGGAAATATGGACAAGTATATCGAAAGGAGGGTTAGTGCCAGAACAGAGTTAATGGTGCCTTAAAGTCTGTCATAGCAAATAAGTCTAGTGTCTATTGCAAGAGGCTAATTAGCAGTTTATAATGGAGTCCTGGTACCAACCCTAATGTATGGAAGCAAAGCATGGAGTTGGAAAAAAAAGAACGAAAGTAGATTAAATGCTGTGGAAATGCGATCTTCACATGTAGAGCGAATGGGTGATGAAAGAACGGCTAAGAAGATGTATGAATGTGGAGGGAGCAGGGGAAGTGTGCCAGGACAGAGTGTTGTGGCATTCTATCCTCTCTGCCTACGCCTTCGGGGAAATGGCGTGATGGTTAGTTAGTTAGATGGTGTATATCTTCCCTACCTCAGCCTCCCACGCCTTCATGATTCCACTTTGGTGCAGTCGCCCTATGAGTTTGTCATAGTACGGCTTGAAGGGTGAACTCTTTCTGAACATTGCGACGTACCAGTCCCAGTATATGTCTCCTCCCATCAACCTTCGCCTGTTAACTGCCTCCATGGATATGTAATCCGCTGTTGCAAAATGACCTACGGAATGTAGATTTAGCTTTTATTTTTTACAAACACATATACAAATTATAGACATTATCACAGATAAATATTTGATTTCACTACATTTAAATCTCATTGGTAGACTGACGCGTGTTAAAAATATCTATCCAATAATATTACAATGTGAAAACTGACAATTTTCAATTTTGCGGGTGCTGTTAGCTTAGTAACGAAATGCGCCATTTTAGGTGTGGAATAAGATAAGTAACTTACCAGTTTTACAATAAGCTTTTGACACAAACTTTTCTGTGAATGCAGAAATATAAAACAAAAAATTACAAAACCATCAGTGCAATCCGATTGTAAATCTGACGATTATTAAGCGAGATACAATTATTTAAAATGTTGATTTTATGTGACAATAATCGCATTTCATACAAAACATTTACATAACCAAACCTGGCATAAAATTGATGTATCTCACTTGTCGATTATCTGAATTACAAACAGATTTGTGATTTTAGTAATTTTTCACTTACCAAACTGTAGGCGCTCAACAGCATAGGCAAATTTGTCATCTTTCAGCTTCTTTATTAGTTCCTCGGCTGGTAAATGGACAAAGTTATTTCGTACAGTGACTAGATTTTTCTGGAATAAGAAAATAAAAATAACTCAAGACATATATCATCATTGTCCGTCCATATCCGTGCCCTGTGTGGAGCATACGGATCCCACGAACTGCCTCCAAGCAAAGCGATCGGCCGCCATTTCCCAAGCATCGTCCCAAGATAGCTACGCATCCTGTAATTTTGACGCAAACTGCCGTCAGGAATCTGATGCCTTATTAAGACTATTTTGTAAATATCTAACCGAACTTTGACTAACTAACTAACCAATCATCACGCCATTTCCCCGTAGGGATAGGCAGAGAGGATAGAACGCCATACCACTCTGTCCTGACATACTTCCTTTGCTTCCTCTACATTCATACATCTTCTCATGCACATGCGCCGATTATTCCGATTTTTCACGTTTCCACTTTCACATACTCGGTCATGCCATGTTTTTCTCGGCCTTCCTCGGCCTCTACATACAGGCACACTCGCATTTAAACTTCTTTTAGCCGTTCTTTCATCACTCATTCGCTCCACACGACCAAACCATCGTAAAAGCCCTTTCTTAATTTTGACGATAATGCTTATCTCAGCCTTGCACTCTGCTCTAATTTCGACATTTGTACACCTATCATACATAGTCTTACCACACATAGATCGCATTTCAACAGCATTTCAGTTTACTTTCATCCTTCTTTTTCCAACACCACGCTTCACTACCATACATAAGGGTTGGTACCAGAACTCCATTGTGTACTGCCTATTTTGCTTCCTTTGATAAGTTCTTATTTGCCACTATCGATTTCAAGGCTTACAACTCTTTTTTTTTCAAAGTTCCTACCAAAGCAATTGATTCAAATTTTGCAGCAGTTCGTAATAGTTTCAAAAGTCGGTCTTGAGGAATAATTACAAATAAACTAGATACCCAATTATGTATAGCGCCCCTGAGATGTTTCCTCACAAAAACAGCGCTTTATAAGTTGTCCTGATATTATTTTTATGAACAAACTAACTTCTTTAGCTCCCCGAATAGAGAAGATCCATGCATCGTGAGTCGCCCCCCATTTTATGCTTCTTCTAGCCATATGTTCCACAGTGTCTGTTGGATCAGAGTATCTACACACATAAGAAAGCAAGGATTATTTAAAATATAATATATTAGAACCAGTATAATAATTGGTGGCCACCATAGTGTAATGGCTAAGGCGCTGGACTCACAATACGAAGGATCCAGATTTGAGTCTCGGTGAG